>CABFVX010005045.1:0-39896 GCA_902151425.1 Timema shepardi
ATTATTTCTACAGTTGTCACCTTGCGCATAACCTGTTTTCCACCAGAATAAACGTTTATGTGGTTGTGGAAAAGTTCAGTCCGCTAATAAAACATTCAACCTCAATATCTTATAACATAACTTGACAGATAAGCCAACAAAACTAAAATCTTAATATTGACATTAGAAATAAAAGCAGAAGAGCCACATCATAAACACAAAATGTTTCAGAGATTTCTGATAGTGATCACTAGTGAAACCAAGTGCTTCACGCTTCGAATATATAAAAACAGATGGCAGTATGTAAGTATGTCAAGATCTGTATACTTATGTAAGGTAAAGACACGCTTATTTGCTTACACCATTTTTTCCCCATTTCTATCTATTAAAGTTTGTAAATAAAATACGTGATACATCATAGACTAAAAGTAAGTATACTTACTTTACATTAATTTAGAAAGTACATAATATGATTTTCAAACACACAATTTGTTGTTTTTTTTAGCTTAGATACGTAAGCAAACAAATCTAAAATCATTAAAACAAGTTTATTTTGAATATTTTCCTTTAAATACATCATACAATAGGGTATCTCAAAAAATTATATTTTGGAAAAAACTCTCAGCCCACCTGACCGAGATTTGAACCTTGATCTCGACGTTATTAGCAGTCTAGTCTACTGCGAGAGTATAGCGTTAGACCACGTGGACACCAAAGCAGGATGAAAAAGTGTTAATCAATAATTTAAAAAAAAAGTATGATGTGGTTCCTAAGCGAGTAACGTGTCCGCGACGTGACAAAATGACAGTTAGGTTGATGCAAATGTAAATGTGGTAATTGTTATTGGAAATAATAAAATAATGGTAAAAGGGATGGAGATAAATTAATCTTTAAATGAAACTTTAAAAATTTGGAATAACTTGTGTTAATGTTGGAATTTTCATTGTATTTAAAAGAGTTTGTTCATGAGAAGCGAAATTTCTAAAATTTTGTCCAAAAACTTCTGTATTCTATTAAAGGCTATAGTTGCAACTTCATCATCCACGTACTGAAATAAAATAGTCAGAAAGAAATAGTCTAAGATCCGGACTAAGTTCAACCTACCCTTATTTAAATGAGAGCATTTTTTTATATAAAAGATAACATATAAACTGATAAACCGTGCCTAGGTTGCCTAATTCACGATGGTAGAGTTGTTTCTGTCTATCACATGGATAAAAGAGAATGCGCACTCACTTTCACTTAACGGCTGCCTCACGCAGAACCGCCACTATGCGTCCTTCTCTATTGCATGGAGAAGTGCGTGGAGCGCTTCTCTGTCATGCCCCACTCTCTTACTCAAACATTCATATTTAAAACCTAGACAACCATGAGTCTGGACAACTTTAGCTAAGGCAACCTAATACCATTGTATTGACAGATAAATTACCTTTATTTTGATATATATTTTAATTAAATAAAAGACAAGGGTAAATTAATAATACAAACTCAACTGTTTATACCTGACAACTTGTTAGGGGGAGGGGAGGCAGGCAAAACATAGTTAACATTCCCCCTTTTTGTCTTGTTCTTTCAATTTATTATTATTATTATTAGCACCGCGTCTTACTACCCGTTCGGTTTATACGCACTTACGCTAATGTGTAATGATAGGGTGATTGTGAAATGAAATGGAGGACCTACAGTTGAACGTGGAATCTGAACCATGGTGGAGGTCTGGCATTCCCCACATTCACAAATTGTGATTAATACACGTCTTGTCAGGGGTGAAGGAAGGGTTTGGTAATCAGATAAATCTGTGCCGGGACCGAGAATTGAACCCCGGACCCCAGCTCAGAATTCCGACACCTAATTTCGATTTGAACTAAATTTATTGTAAAGAGTGAAGGCTTGTCATAAAAAATAATTCACAATTTAGATACCGGTAATAGTTCAAAAATTTATGATTCCATTACGATAAATAACTTTTATAAATTACTATTTTATGCTAAGTGATTTATGAAAATGGATTAATTGGTGTAGAAATTACCTAAAACCTGATTTTTAGACAAAATATGGATATTGAAGTTTAATTATCCTTGAGGTAAGACCTACCAATTGAGCACAAATTGGACCCCAATTCCGCAATTCACGTTGAAAATTCATAAATTCTAATTTTATATTGAGTGGAGAAAATATTTGAGTTCAGTAGAGGTTCTTTCTACTTTCACCAGCTGACACTGACGATACGTCCTCTTCACATCTGTTATTTACCTGTGTGGGAGAGAATACATGGCTATATTAAAAGGAAGCATGCCTTTAAAGTTTTAAAATATTTTAAAGGTTGAAGTTCGAATCATTCTGAGTAAAGGTTAAAATGAAGTGAACAAAGTCGTGGTATAAAAAAAAAATAGCGGTTCCAAACATTTCCGAATACAAAAGAAACAAAAGTAAAAATCCCAGTTGAATATACCAATTTTCGTGGCAAAATAATGCCAGCTTAATCCTTAGGCCAGGATAATTATAAATGTGCATTGCTGTGTTTTAGTAATATAAGTGATGTTTATAAAATGTAATTTCTTAGACATTATTATTATTATTATTATTATTATTATTATTATTATTATTAGCACCGCGTCTTACTACCCGTTCGGGCTATACGCACTTACGCTAATGTGTAATGGTAGGATGATTGTGAGATGAAATGGAGGACCTACAATTTAACGTGGAATCCGAACCACGGTGGAGGCCTGGCATTCCTCACATTCACAAGATGTCTTGTCAGAGGTGAAGGAAGGATTGGTAATCAGATAAATCTTTGCCGGGACCGAGGATTGAACCCTGACACCTTACCCCTAGACCACCAGGTCCCCTCTTAGACATTAGTTCAAAAACTAGCAATGCTTATATTTTTAATAAACGTATTTATCAGTTCGTCCAAGGTAAACAATGTTTGCTTTACAAACAAATCATTTAAATACTATTTCATGATTGTAAGTAATAAGAAAAATATAAAGACTCACATTTCCAATTTTAATATCGCTACTGTCAAAAGAGTAAAGCTATTGGGTTAACTTAAGCCTAAAGGTAAACGTTCCAAGAGAAAATTTGCCATAGTAAAATATGTAGGTCTATTTAGTACTAGAAAATATAGAGGTACTCATTTATTCTTTTTAAGTAAAACAATGTATCTATTTGGGAAGAAAATATCCAAGGGATTTGTACGAAATATATTTGGGGGGTGGGAGGATTGAGACAGTGAATTTCCAAACTCTTGGCATTCTGAAATTTTAAAAAAATTCCCAGGTGACTGTGTAACAAGGGCAATGTTGAGACGTTAGTATGGGGGACAGGGAGTTCTCCTCCAGAAAGATGGTAAAAATTTAGGTAATAATTGGGCCATGAAAGGGGCTTTTAGTCAACTGTATTTTTAAAGTTGTCAGTGATGGATTTCAAGTTACAAGTGTTATTTGTTTTGACATTCACCATAATTGTGTATAGGAAAACTAATAAGTGTCTGCTCATCAAAGCTCCAGGATTAATCACGTGATCAACTTAAAACATTATCTAACCTAATAGGCTAGTAATTTCCTTAAAACTAATAGGCAGTGACAGTGGCGCTACCAGCTAACTTGGTTAACTAAGCTTTCTATACATTTTACTAGAGAAAGTATCGCCCTTCAATGTTTTATAAATTGTGGTGTTAGCAACTTTTGAAGATAGTTTGAAAGTTGGGAAATTTAAAATTTGTCTGTACAAGTTTGCGGTAAAGAACTTTAAAATCCCAAAGTACTGTGATACAGAGTAATTCTCGAATGTCCCAACTCAGACATCTTGACTTAAAAATTCCCAAACTTCAAGCTTTTCCCCAACACCTAGGTGCGAGAGGTTTGACACCCATCCAGTGACCCCTTCCCCTAGCATGACGCCCCTGAGAATATCACTATTTATACTTTGATCAATGTCCAAATTTAAATATGCCCCACATCTCCTGTGAAGTATACATTCTATAGCAACCCACTTTGGTGGTTGAATGCTCTAAAGCCAGGATTGGCAACCCTTTCACCAATCGCCACAAGTGGAGAATTGACCACAAAAGTACGGCAAACTAGAGGTTGCCTGCTCTCACAGTAAAATAAACTTTTTACCGATGGCAAGTGCTTGTTGTAACTTGGCCTTTTCTGCATATTCTTGTGAAGAAATGAGGAGTGTGGTTTACCTGACGTGAAGCGGCAGCTATACACAAACTGGAACTAAAGCCTGTTCCAGAAATTTGATCACGTTTTTATGATTTCCAATTACTTCAAATAACTGGTGTTTAAACTATTGAGTGATCCATTAAACTTTGATATTACAAATTCCAGCAAATACGTTTCCACCCTTATGTATTTGGACAAATGTGGGCATTTGAAAACCTACTATAATTCTTCAGTCACATATATGAGGAAATCTATTCCGACTGACAAAAATGATCTCCCGACTTTGAAAGCAGGCATTTCGAAATTATGTCTGTGTTTGAATCAACTAACGTGGATGTGTAAACTGTGTTTGTTTTTTAAGCCCCACATCTTGAATTTACGTTCTCTACGACGGGATTCATAAAGTAAAATTACAAATCTCGAATTGTTTATGTTAATTTGGAGACGGAAAGAAGAGTTTCTGTTGCTGAGCATCATAAAGCAATTTATTTAACAACAGAAGTTTTTGGCCGTTCATGACATGACATAAAGCCCACAGCAATTTCATTTGGGTATTATGAGGAATATTCTCAAAAAGGACCAAATTAAGTTTTTTTACTTCTGTATCATTGCGTAAATAGTTATGTATTTATTAATATTAAGAAGCAGCCCTTTTTACAATAACAATTAACAGATGCAAAATAAAAAATCGCATAATCTCACGAATGTAAGATGAGTTAAAAAAAAACTAATTGAACTGATTTCCCCCCATTACAGAATACTCCTTTTTACCGTGTGATCGGGATCTTGGGGATATTCGAGGGATCCCCACCCCAATTTCACAAGGTATACAATGTTTGCGATTATTTATAAATGACTGTGACCTCAAATGTGAAAGATAAACTTGCCTCCAAGATGGTAAAAAGTAAAGATGTTTTGTCCTTTAAATCATGGTGGATGAGGTTGTATAAAGGAACTCCTGTTATGTTTAGATCCATTCAAGATCAACCTCAAGAGATGATACATTATTTCTAAAGTACATTTTTTCGTCACTTTTATTACACCAACAAAGAAAGAGAAACATTAATAAATTCTACTTTCATTAATGAGTAGAGGTGCAACAGGTCCAGATCAATTTAAGTTGAAAGGTTACGGATCACATTTCCAAACTTATGTGCTTACCCTGAAGAATGTATCGATTAATATAAGTAAAATGGGAAACACGAATAAATGTATGGTTTATGTTTCATAGACAACCAAAACATTTAGGGATGAAATTTGGCAATGATCTACTACCATTATATATGATTAGCGAGCTAGCGATTCCACAATTTGAAATTTTGAATGTTACTTATAGTTAGTTTTACTTTACCATACTGTACTTTACTTAATACTAGTCACACTGTTTCGTAGCTTCATTAACACAAATCAAGTATATATTTTTTCAAGCCCTTTAAAAAAATCTTAATATATTATTAGCATTGTGTATTGTAGAAAATTCCTTTGTTTTTACTACTTAAACTTAAATTTTAAACGTAGTTTTGGCGATTTTTCTCCAATCCGCGGTGAAATACCTTATATATAAGTTTACATTAAATTTATTAGCAATAATCCCAAATAAAAATATTATTATAATCACCAGACAGTTTAATCTAGTTTTCTCAAAACAATGAAATTTGGACTAGAGTCTTTTCTGCAATTATTGCTTCAATAATGGTATTAAGTTGATATTTCAGATACTTAAGAGAATTGTTTAAGACTTTAAAACTTTGCTGCGCTCTATCGGTAAATTCAAGGAAGTTTCACAAGACGTATTACATGAATAATAATACTTTATTACAAAGCGACAGTCACCCCAAACTGTTTGTTACGTACTAACGTACATAAATAGTCCTCTTGTAGAACGCTCTGGAATTATAACCACTTCCGGAAGCCTTTTACAAAGTGTCTGTTGCCCACACTGCTTAGTTGAACAGGAAGCAGCTGCGGGAAGTACGTGTAGGTGGCAGCACTGTCTCTTACAATCTCGGTCTTGCGGTACAAAGATCCCGGCTGGATTTTAGCCAATCATGTGGGACGCACCCTTTCCTCAAAGGCTTCAACCTGCTCTTTAAGGGAACATTTTACAAAGACTTCAAATCACGCTATCTAATAATTGTTGAGTTTTATGTTTTTACTTGTGAATGATACATTTTTATACACAAGACACAATTTTTCAATAGTTGTGAAAAATCTCAAACTATTGTAATTTCAATATAATTTAAATGGTTTGTAAAATAATATGTCAATGATGTTTTTAAAAATAAACTTTTTTTTTTCCACCATGACTTAGTGGTCTTAAGTTTTCGGGCTATACTCAAATGGGATAGAGATGAGGAAGGTAGACAGAGTAAGAATAGGCCTACCCTCATCGTGGAGCTTAAGTGGGAAACCGTTTAGGAAGAACTATCCTCAGATCTATCCTCAGTACACTTGACCGAACTCCGATCTACTCGTTACCAGTAATCTATTCTTTCGTAATAATGACGAGTTAAATTATGCTTCCACCTAAGGCTGTAGTCAATTTTTTTTGGGTGTTATTCAGCCCCCCCTAAATTTAATTAACATATTACATAAGGTTTTATTTATGGTTCAAACAAGATCAAAATTAAGATGTACAAATCAGGGGGCTGTGTTACCATATAAAAAAAGCACTTCAGAGAGCTTTTAGAGGTGTTTAATATTTATAATTTTTTCTAGCCTCCAGCAATTGGGGGATGTAGCCCCCTCCCCTCTCCCTTGAAACTATTGGCTGGCTACGGCCTTGCTTCCACCGATGTGGGGAATTATCATATTATTTTTTAATTAAAATTATTTAGTTAGCCACAACTTTATAGTAAGAAAAAATGTGTTTGAAATGAATAAGATTTTATTGGATATTTCTTAAACAAGCTCCCTATTGATTTTTCAAAATGTTACGATTGTAGTTAAGCGGGTAGCAAACAAAGGCTTCAAAAACCCGTTCTTATACAAATATAGTCTTTACTTAAGCCAACATTGTAATTTACTTTTTAAAATTCTCTTAAACTGAATTTACAAAGTTAACACGAGGATAAATAACTTTGTCTATTATTTAGTTCAAATAAGTCGATAGCATGTCTGTCTATTAAGCTAGGGGTCACGAGTTCTATTCCCAGCATGGCCGAAAAAAATTATATTTGGTGAAATGTGGGCTTACCCTTTCACAGTGATGAATTAACGGCTGGCGCCTGGGTGTTATGTCTTTTATATATTTAAGATCGTTTATAAGTCGTGTGCTGGTATAATCAGAAAGTTCACATCAAATATCTCAAAATGAATGAAAAACTGAAATAAAATTAGTTCAAATATGATACATTTTATAAGAACAATAATTCTTAAGACCAGGGTTTTGTTTCACACTGACACACTCCCCTTAAACCAATTACACCCTCATTAAGCCTCTATTAATCGCAGACAAATTATTGATCGGCAAAATTATACTAGATTCAACCATATTAATGTATTCTTTATGAGAATTTCGCACGATAAAAGGCAGGGAAAAGGTGTAACCATTTAATTTCTATCAAAATTGACTCATAAACATTTAATTTTGTAAATAAATGGCATTGTTAAATATTTAATAATGGTCAGTTAATCAATATAGGCTAGAGAATTTTTTTCCTACGTTGTATTGTTTTAAATCTATTTAGCGTGTTATATTTAATTGTACTATCTCTAGTTTGTACGAACCATCGACCACTATGGAACTATTTAGTCATGTAAAGTTAGTCTCAGTCATACAGGTTAAGGCCGAAACAATTAGATGATTAAAATTTGGCACTACGCCCATAATGTCCGACAACGTGCTAAGGTTGGTCTGACGTCCGGTGGAGCTCACATGAGTGACATTATCTTCAAAAAGTGTAATATGTAGTTTGCTTTTATTTAGCTAGTGAATATTTACTTTTCAATTAAAGTGTTAGTTTTCAAGTTGCTAATCTTCTAATTGTTTCGGCCCCAGCCTGTATAAAGTTAGTTGAGCTGTAGTTTGTTAGATAAGGTCAAATGGAAAACCTAAACCATAAACCACATGTGAAAAATCTGTGCCCCCGCCAAAGTTTCGACTTTAATAATACTTAGCACCACCTAAGTACTAATTACTTTAATAGGCTAGGAATTGGGAAGGTTGAATATAGAGGAAGTGAACCCACATTTGCGTGGAGGGAGAGTAGAAAACCATTTAGGTAAAACCACCCCCAGTTCATCCGAGCGAGATTCGAACCTCGATCCCCCTATCCTCGGCAGTCTAGCTCAACACGAAACTTGCGTTTTATCCAACTACGCCAACGATACGGGTAAAGCGACCTTAAAGACATATGGCAACCAGATAAAGAATTTATTAACTAGCGATATAAAACAAGTCAAAAACTTTACAATGATTTATTACATTTTTTCATTTGATGGCAATCGAAAATAGAGCCCTTAAATTGTTAGAGAGACGCATTGCATTTTAGGCGTATACAGCTCTAATGCTTTAAATAATAATAAAAATGTACCAGGTACCTTAACTTAGTCGGTTGCACGTATGATTACTGAACAAAAGTCTGTGAGTTTGATACCAAGCTTAGCAGAAAATTGTATATTTGGTACCCGCGTAGTTAGCTAACGCGCTGGTTTCGTATTGAGCTAGACTGCCAAGGACGTGGTTCGAGTCTCGGTCGGGTGTAGGCCTATTGTGGGTGGTTTTTCCTAAATGGTTTTCCACTCTACCTCTACGCAACCTTCCCAATTCCTAAACCATTAGCATAATTAGTACTTAAGCGTGTAACCCGAACAGGTAGTAAGCCGCGGTGCTAAATAAATATTAATATATATATATATATATAAATATTTGGCGAAATAAATAATGTGAAGAATTAGCGGCTGGTTTTCAATCCCAGGTCCCGGCAAAGATTTATCTGATTACCAAACCCTTCCTTCACCTCTGACAAGACATCTTGTGAATGTGAGGAATGCCAGGTCTCCACCGTGGTTCGGATTCCACGTTAAACTGTAGGTCCTTCATTTCATCTCACAATCACCCTACCATTACACATTAGCGTAAGTGCGTATAGCCCGAACGGGTAGTAAGACGCGGTGCTAATAATAATAATAGCGGCTGGTTAATTGGATGTTTGATCTGTCATAGGATTAAGTTAATTTTTAAGTGATATCGTCAAAATATAAAGATATAATAATTGTATAGGGAAGTATCAGAATAAGAAGTGATACAATTAGGTTCGGAAAGTAAGGTTAAGTACCCCAAATAATATAAATAATAAGATAATAAACAAAACTAAAATTCGGTCTTAACAACTATGTCTTTATTTCAAACATTTCCTTATTTCTGCTTTTATTCCTACGGATAACAGTTGAAAACTTGTGTCACAAGTCTATTAAAATATTATGTTCTTGACTGGGTACTAGTAGGGGAGGTAGTAGGGGAAGAGAGGGGTAATAAATACTCTGATGATGTTTGTGCTTGTAGGTGTGAAGTGACGACTCTTCCGCCCACCCGCCCATTTTGGCGGTCCAGTCAGTCTAAACTTGTTGCTTCAATGTAGTCAGACATCCTTCTCAGTGGCGTGAACAGTTCAGTGTTTGCGATGAGTGCGTTAATCGACAGCCTTGTGATCTAAACACTTCTCTAGGAGCTAGTTCGATACCTCCACCCCCTCACTCCTCTTGGAGAGGAAGAATAACAACACCATCGGTATGTAGAGATGAACATTTTCCGGGAAATTTTGAATTGGAAAATTTTCCGCAGTGGGGGCTTGCGGTAAAGGTGTTAAATTTTAGAGGGGGAACTTGAGTCTATTATATATATTTAAAAATATAGTGTGTTAAGAGACGAGTGAGTTATAAGAACAGGGGGGAGGGAACTTTAGGTTGGGAGAAGGGGTAAATAGGAAGCACGGAGGATAGTGGGGGAGATAAATATCGGGTCAGCTTTAACATTATTTTGGTTAACTTAAACAAATTCAAGTATCATTTATGAACATAATGGGTTTACAAAGGCTCACATTCATTTGTTTCTTTACTACTTTTTTTCTAGCACCGCGTCTTACAACCTGTTCGGGTTATATGCTTATGTACTAATTACAATAATGTGTTAGGGATGCAGAAGGTTGAATTAGTAGATTTTCACCCGCATTTGCATGGGGTGAGAGTGGAAAACAATGTATGAAAAACTTCCCTCTGTGCACTTGCCCGGAATCTAACTCCGATCTCCCTGTCACCGGCAGTCTAGTCTATTGCGAGAGTATCGCGTTGGACCATGCGGCCACCGAAGCAGGTGTTTCAAATTACTACTACTACTATCCCTACCACTAATTATTATTACTGTTATTATTATTATCCATTTAATTAATTGAAATTAATCTACAGAAATAATAATTGAAAATTTTCCGGAAAAAATATAAAGAAAATTTTCCGTCTCATATCTCTATCGGTAAGTTATATTGCCGTGATTATTAATTACAAATTGTGGTTAGGCGAAAAATCGCTTATAAGACAGCCGCCTCCGTCAGTGAGAAAGTACCAATGGCAGTCAGGCCACATGGCTTAAAATACAATGGTCTGTGTTGTTTTATGGAACTATCTCTCTATTTTGTCTAGATTTATAGAGCCTTTCACCCTTCACATACATAGACTGCCGAGGACTGGGAGATCGAGGTTTGAATCTCGGTCGGGTGAAAAGGTTTTTTTATTAAATGGTTTTCCACTCTCCCTCCATGCAAATGCGGGCTCACTTCCTCCAAATTCAACCTTACAAATTCCTAACCCATTAGCGTAATTAGTAATTAAGAGTATAACCCGAATGGGTAGTAAGACGCGGTGCTAAATAATAATAAAAATAAAAAAGAGTGGAAAAATAACTATGAGGTTTAGTATCTATTGGGGAATGCCAGGCCTCCACCGTGGTTCGGATTCCACGTTAAACTGTAGGTCCTCCACTTAATCTCTCAATCACCCTACCATTACACATTAGCGTAAGTGCGTATAACCCGAACGGGTAGTTAGACGCGGTGCTAATAATAATGATAATAATTTAGTATATAAAGGTTGAGAGGAAAGATCGCTACTAGCTCTCAAATATGTTAAAATTTTCTGCTGTCAGCCTATCATAAATTACTGTAATTGTTAGAGGAAGTCTAAATCTAGAGCTCTTTTTCATCAAGTCTAGTTTCATAGTTCCACAAATATTCTTAAAACTTCGTTAAAAATGGCTGTTAAGGAAAAATAACTTCTTTTGAATCTTTCGACCGTATCTTGACGTGACTATATATATAGGCATATACGCTGATTTTTGTTGGGAGAACAGTTTATAAAATTCAAATATATTTCTTTGTGGCCATCATTGATTAAATTTCACTTTATTATTTGTGTTATTGGTGATATGTATGAAAAGTTTGATGTATGAATATATTAAAATTATAATTATAAAAATTGTAATGTGTTGGACAAACTTAATTTAAAGATGACCCACCACATTTCCCCAGAAATCTCGTCATTTTTTTTGTTATTCTTTTGTGCTCATAGTATGTGTCCGAAATGCAGCATTTGTGCCTTCCGATTACGCTTGTAGTAACGATTTTAATCTGGTGCTGCCCTACCGCAATAATTGAATTTTAACTCCGCTAATGGGATAATAATTAAGAAAGTAGAGCTTTATAGGAAATTTACCCACTTTCGTGTGGAAAACAATTTTGAAAAAAAAAAATTACGACCGAGTATCGACAAATTATAGACAAGATTAACGTGATATATTTAGTCCAAACGCCCATCAATGCGTACTTCCCCCTAAAAAAAAAAAAAAAAGACGCGATTAAACCCGTATACTCGGCTCGCTCCCGGTTTGAGACTAAAGGCGGACTTATATGGATGACGGAACAAGTAAAGTGAGCAGATAGCTTGGTAGTTCTTATCATGAGAATGTATCAGAAACAAGTGCTGTTCGCATACAATAGTCTTGGCGTTAAACGGTTCTTACTAACAATAAAATGATAGCAAGAAAACTAGACTACCACACGAAACAAAGGAAAGTTCTACTTACACGCGCTGTGGTTGACTTTCAAACTACTTCAAACTGTTCAATTAAACGGACAGGTATGGTAGTATTATTTGGGGAATAACATTAGTTGGCAGTAATTAGGGTTACGTCAAGACATTTATGTTCTGCAGCTGTCACCTTTGATAGACAGTATCAACACCCATAGGCTAAAGTAATATTAAACATTTATTGAAACCCACTTTGACGAATCGGATGATCGAAGCCATGGGAGTCCAAACCACGGCAAGCGTGGCCTAGTGGCACGTGAATATATATTAAATGGCACTTTCAGGGTTGACTATAGGGCTTTGTTTTCATTATTAGATTTTTTTAAATTCTTAATATGTTACCTAAATAAAGTAAATATAAATAAGCTCTAACTCCCGTAACCTCACTCAGTAGTGAAAAAGATTAAGTTTCTTTAAATAGCCTAAATATATTTTTATTGTATTTTTGCAGGGCAATGGTGTTAGGGTAAAGTTAGAGTAGAATTTTTGGTGTAGATTGGCACGCTTGAGTTAATCAGCGTAATTAATGGCACTCCCGAGAAAAGGGCTGTCCACCCCTGGTCTAAGGCTTCATTCACACTCGGCTCGCTATAGGGACTGCCAAAGACGGGGAGATCGGGGCTCGAATTACGGTCGGGTGTTTTCAGAAGAAGTTTTATTAAACAAATATAAAGTTAAGGAATATTTTTTTAGCGCCGCGTTTTATTATCTGTTCGGGTTGTACGCTCAGTAATATTTTGTTTAATATGACATAAGTTTTATAAAGAGAAAAAAAGACTTGTCCTAAATAGTTTTCCACTCTCCATCCACGTAAACGTGGTTACACATCTATAAATTAAACCTTCCTTATCTTTAACACATTATCATAATGTTCTTATATGATTATAATCCCCCCCAACTTTCCGCTTTAAAATTACGGGTGCGGTGCTTGTCAAAAACGTTTGGGCACGTAATAGTAGGGGAAAATTTAATTAGAAGACGTAGACCTCTGTGGCCTTGGGATGAAGTGCTCCTGAACCCGATGTTCATGGGTTCAAACCCAACTGGGGTCGACGGTTTTTTCTCGAATGATGAAAATCCGCAGCACAATTTCTTACATAGGGTAATTAAAGGCATCGGTCCCATGTTGTTTGTGACATGTTACATGTGACATCGAAGGTATGTGGAAATACATTTACAGACAAAATTGTTATGTAATTTCACTCTCTTTCTCATAAAAATTCTCATGTACTGATATAATCAGTAGATTCAGAAAATGTCCGTTAAATACCTCAAATAAATATATACAATGATTAGAAGCCCGATTCAGGAACTATTTAGGGAGCAGATGGGTGGAGTGGAGTGCACATTAAACTTAATTCCAGTCGTGGCTAAACCATTCAGTATTCATCCAAGGTCAAGAGAAATTCATCAACTTTCTTCAAATATTATACCTGATTATACCCTTCCACGATTTAGTGAAGGCAAGGCTTGCTATCATTTGGTAAATGGATTCTCAAAAACCCACAAGAAAATAAATGATACGACAAATTGAATTTCCAAAAAACTTCATATTTAAAAAAAATCATTAGTAGATTACCCTAAACTGAATTATTTTGGAAAAATAAATATGATTACTTTCTTTACTAATAAAATATTCAAATATTTTTAATTTTAACCTAATTGATAGAGCCATTTTCGAGAATTTTCTAATTTTCTAAAACAGTCATCCTTAATTATATAGATAGAGTACAAATCTTGATTTGGCCTCAATATATGACCAAAAAACCTCTAAATATCAAGTTTAAACAAAACCCATCAAACAATTTCTTGCTCCAGCCTCAGGTTCAAACAGAATTATAAGACCCATTTTTTCTAGTAATGGGTTATTTAAAAAGTGAAAATTCATCATAATCTCTAGACTGAAAAGGTTTTTATTATTTTAATACTCCAACCCAATTTATTTGGCCAAATGGTCTAATTCTCATATTCGACTGGCCTGAAGATGACGGTAAGATTGGGGTTTGAATCCTGGTTGGATCTACTGAGGTTTTTTCCCCCCTGAATGGTTTTCCACTCTCCCTTTAAGCAATTACAGGTAGCTTACCTCTAAAATGCTTCCTTACTCATCCCTATCTCCTTAAAGTGATTTATTACTATACGCGCATAGCCCGAACATGTAGTAAGACACGACGATACAAAATAAAAATTATACAATACTTTCTATATATGAGAACATAAATAAAATATCACCATGGAGGTGAGGCGAGCTGCAGCTCTGTAGGAAACTACCTTAGTTCCCTCTACTTAGATCAAGTGTCTTTCCTCCACGAACAGATGTTCTCCCTCTGTTGTCTTGCGATTGATTGGCTTCCCTCTTGTTTCACCTTTCATCCGCCCGCTCCTAAAAGGCACCGCATGTCCCATGTGCGGCCATCTTCCTGCCCCTAAGCAAATGACGGCATCTATAATTTTTAGTTAAATAATAATAATAATCCCCATGCGTAGTGAGGTTTTGTTTTAAATTGACCATTTGGCTACTGAAGCGAGTAAACTGTCTTATTAAAAATGAAAGCAAATTAAATACAAAATTGATATTAGAATAGATACATCATTCATTTCTTTGATCATTAATTCATTTTTCTGACCATTAATTTATTCCTCTGATCATTAATTCATCACAATAAAGGGAAAGCCCAAATTGTATCAAATATACAGTTTGAGTCCATTCTGAGAATCGAGCCCAATACCCTCAGATCAGTGCTACTGATTAATCTCAGGCGTTAGATAACATAAAGCAAATCTTACTCTCGGACCACTACTTTTAAAATAATATTTGAAAAGTGATAATGGTTTAGTTAGATAACAAAAATTTAAGCCTATTTAAACTTTATTTCAGTGTCTTCAGGCTCTTATTCTGATAGGTCACTCTAAGGATTTTTATTAGCTCATCTCAAAATGTGACATACTGCGAATCCGACGTCTTAAACCGCGTAAACAAAGGTTATTTATACGTCGAATCATATGATCTGAAGCTGTTAATTTCGATTGACCGCCTCAGTACATAAAGTAACATTAAAAATATAGTAAAGTGCTATCGGGTTTTTTTGGTCAGCATGCCTCACTACCCTGTCACGTTATACACATACGAACTAATGTGTTAGGGATGAATAGAAATAAATTTAGAGGACTTGTACCCATATGTGCATGGATAGAGAGTAAAAAACCATTTATCAAAGACCAATCGGTATTCGAACGCCATCTCCCTGTTATCGGAGATTGTCGATTGCGAATGGATATATTACCAATGTTGGCCACAAATATATATAAACCATATTTTTTGTGTTTTATAGACGGTAATTTCTAACAAAATTCTCCTATAGCTCAATGAAGCATTTTATGGTTTCCATGTTTCTAACTAACGTCATAGTGGATGAAAGAACACATTAAGAGCGTTCATCGTAGCAGTCCCAACTCAGCTTCTGGCTCGCGCGAGGTATGTAAGTTAAAAGGGAAAAGAAAATACCAAGATAAGCCAGAAATGTGTGCAGTGTATTCTTATTTGAATGATTACCCGAAATTTTCCGTGGTGCCGATAGGGACAAAGCGACAAAGTTTCTTATTAATAGCTACAGTATGTCCCTATTATTAAAGAATGAAGATTTGTAAACAGTGCTCATCTTTCAAGCCTTTATACAATTGACAAAAATGGACTTTTCAATGCCTTTTTTTAATCCAAATGTCTACAATTTCAACAATGTTCTGTATTAGGAACTTATATTAACTCTTTATTTCCATTAATGTTTAATCATAAATGATCCAAGTGCAATAGTGTTCATGTAAATTAACGATTTCTATCCGACTGTACCACAGAGTTGGTTGGAATGTGATCCACGCTCTTGATTAGTAGGTTTATCTGGCCTAATCTGCTGAGAGAATTTTTAGAGGAAGTGTACTAGCATTAAATATGAGTAAGAATGGTTAAAACCACAGTGATAAATCGCACAAGTTAAACCACTCTCAACGCACCGATCCGAGATTCCAGTTTCCACTTACTTGTGCGAGCCTGACGGCTTAGACCGCGTGATCAATAAAGAGATTTCTTTGTCCTTGTGTTAAACCGATGTATAGGCAATGATCCATATAAACGCTCGTAAGAAGTGACAGTTATTTCTGCCTCGTGCACAATACCAACAGAATGTGTTCAATTGAAATGACTTTGAACCCAATTCGCGGCTACAATTTGCAATCCTCTCTTGTGGATTGAAACTGAAAGTCTGTAACGAAGAGCGCTCAGCTTGCGTTTTTATGAATCCATAAAAGGCACTATGTACTAAATAAATCGTAAAGAAAAATAGTTTTAACTTGGAATGAACACCTCAAATCCTAGAATTCTTTGAGATTCTAGGCTTAGAAAAAAAGAGTTGAGATTAAAAATGTATTTAAAAACGGATTTTTCAAATTTTTTAGTAGACGTTATTTCTTATAGCTAATATTATACTTACTAGGGGCTTAGCCCAATATAATTTTAGGGTAACGCAACAACAAAACCCCAAACCATTAATTTACTACTTTACGGGAATAACAACCCAAACCATTAATTTACTACTTTACGGGAATAACAACCGACTTCGTGGGTTAAGTAGTCATAGCCCCTGGTTGCTGATCTAAAGGTTCCGGGTTTGATTACCGTCTGGTACCGGGGGATTTTTCTTGAAAAGGGAGATTATTCTCATAGTCACCAAGGTTTGGTTAATTAGGCTTAAGCTAGGTTAAGATGTATATTTGCTCCACCCCATCATATTCCTATAATCACCCCCTCATCTGATCTGGACATGAAAGAGCCTCCACGGAAAGGAAGTACGATTGTTCATTCGTGCGTCGCGTCCCCTGGGCAACGGTACATTAGTACTGGCTAATCTTTCCGCAAACTGGGCAACAGATTAATGTATCACAGACACGCTATTGTTAATATAGTTGTTATTATTGGAACAAAATAAGAAATGAACGATAAATAATTTGAGTAAGTTAAACAATGAGCCTAATAATGTTTTCCTAAATTCGATATCAGATTCAATATTCGGGCGGGATTCGTAAGTAAATTTAAGATTCGGATTCAATTTTTTTTAAAGTGGTATTAATCTCTTTAAAAAAAAAGGGTGTGGTCACACGGACTAAAAAAGGGCGTGGGGCTTGTAATATACTGGATTGTCAATTATGAGGATGTCAAGGTTCGAATCTCGACGGGTCAACTGGGTCACATATGATTTATCACCGTGGTTTCCATAAACCCTCTCACCCACTAAAGCGGGCCCACTTCCATACTTCTTCATGTCTACTCCTTAATTTAAAACAATGATAGACCTTATCTTGAATATATTACTAATAAAAGTAAAAATACATATTAAAAATATAAATCCTGGTTTTTCTTTTCGATTACTCTAAACACAAAAACGTTTCAATCATGGTGGGCACGCAGTCTAAGGCGTAAACTTATTCTTGTTTGGATTATTGTTGACAAGAACATCAAGATTCGAAAAGTGACGACTTTATTGAAGGTATGTTTCCCTACATAGCTTACCTCTCCATGAAAATGTGAGTACATTTCTCTCTAAATTTTATACTTATTATTCCAGTTATATTAGTGTAAATATATGGGTTTCCCGGGCGGGTACACATAATTACGAGAGAGTACATTTTATTGAGGTACAGTTTATCTTTCAATATGTGTCGTTATTATTATTATTATTATTATTAGCACCGCGTCTTACTACCCGTTCGGGTTACACGCACTTACGCTAATGTGTAATGGCAGGGTGATTGTGAGATGAAATGGAGAACTTACAGCTTAACTTGGGATCCGAACCACGGTGGAGGCCTAGCATTCCCCACATTCACAAGTTTTGATTAATACACGTCTTGTCAGAGGTGAAGGAAGGGTTTGGTAATCAGATAAATCTATGCCGGGACCGAGGATTGAACCCCGGACCCCCAACACAGAGGTCCAACATCTTACCTCTAGACCACCAGGTCACCTATGTCGTTACTGTTTTCTTACTCTAAGAGAAAAACAATAAAGTGGCCAAGGCCGGAGCAGTAACACTGTATACAACAGTGGATGTGTTCATCGCCATTCTTTACAAAGTCACGTTCAATAATTATTTACAAAACAATCCAACAAATAAAAGCTTAGCTTTTGTTTTTTAATTTTTTTCAAACCTTGTTGATATTTCGTACCACGCTCAGTTCAAACTCCAAACACGTCGTCAGTGTGGAGCTCATAAACCGAGATTGCTCATAATAACAGTCGCACATATATGGAGTTGAAAAATAAATGTTCCTTCTTCGTCCGGAGGAAGTTTATTCTATCAATATTCTTGTAACGTATTAAAACTGCACTACTTTGTTTGAACATTTATGATTACTTCACATATATTTTCCTTAGAATGTGTGTATTAGGTTTAATATTTTGGTAGATCATAAAATTACAGCAGGATGAAATAAAAATATAGTGATAATAAAATATAGCGAAATTTGTGTTTAAATTCTGAGGGAATGAAATTAAAGTTCGGGGAAAAGGAAAAGTTTTTTTAAATGATTTATAAGAAAAAATATGCACGATCATAGTCAACACATTTGATATATAAACCCAATTTGCACAGAAAGGATCTTTAATAAAATTCATAGGCGTATTTTTTTACGGTCAACATTGATAAATAATAATATTTTACTTTATTATTAGTATTATATTTTATTGTTATGTATAAAATCGATTAAAATGACAGCTTCAGATCACACGAATGGACGCATGAATATGTAAAAACATCTTTAGTAGCTTTTATAGCTGCCATAAAACCCTTCATATGGAAATAGAGCTTTATTTAAAAAATAATAATATGAAATTTCTGTACCAACTGATAGCAACAGAACATTATTTTACAAATTAACTAAACTCTACTGTAAAAAATAACACACAGCCCTCCGGCAATCAATTCATCACACAGTTTAACCCATTGTTTTTTATCGGTCATGCCGAATCGAGCACGTACCCCTTAACTCAGTGGACATTAGCGCTAACATTTGAGCTAAGAAGTCGGAAGAGTATTGGTGGAGATAAATACAGTAGCCCCATGGCTTCTTTGGTGCTGACTGACAGTTCACAGCTGACTTCTGACAGTCAACATTTAGGTATATACCTGAATTTTGACTGTCAGAAGTGACAGCTGCTAAACACATGTTTTTGCAGATCATTTGGTTTGGCTTAGGGATACATAATTTGGTTTGGTAACTTTTCAAAGCTGTCAGTCGGCACCAAAGAAGTCGTGGGGCTACTGTATACATAAATAAATGTGAATCACTTGCTGATTCACTCACTGTCTCATCAACTCAGCTCTCATTTCCCGTCTAACTATAAAGTTGAGCCATAGTGGTTGTCTATAGGTCACCAATAAAAACTACAGGGCCGGTTTCATAGTCAGACTTATCACGCCTCACATGCGGCGCTACACTAGATTCAGGACTACACCTACCTAGACTAGAATGGAATGGGCTAGTTTCATATTCGAGTCTAGGCAGGTGTCGTCTTGTATTTAGTGTAGCGTCACACTCGAGGCGTACTCAATCTATGAAACTAGCCCGGGTCCATTGGGA
The DNA here is from genome assembly GCA_902151425.1 of Timema shepardi. Lineage (NCBI taxonomy): Eukaryota > Metazoa > Arthropoda > Insecta > Phasmatodea > Timematidae > Timema > Timema shepardi. The sequence goes on from CABFVX010005045.1 coordinate 19,866, forward strand.
AAATGTTCATGAAGCACACTTAGGCAGCTGCAAAGGGGCTTACAGTACTAAGAGTGTCCAGACAATTTCTTTTATAGAGCATTCCTCCTCCTCCTACTCATCAACTTCATCATCATCATCATCATCATCATCATCATCAACTGTTTCCAGTCTGGGGCAGAGTCAGTTTAGTAAAATGCCTCCATCTTCCTCAATCATTCCTTAAATTTTTTCCATTCTTCTCCTCTCACTTGAACACTTTTTGTTATCTTCTCCTCCCATCTGTTTCTTGGCCTTCCTTACAGTCTTTTTCCTAAATACTTCATTTCCAACATTTTCTTTGGCAGCTTCTCTTTTTCCATCCTTATTACGTGCGCATACCATCTAAATCTTACTCCCTCTACTATCGCAAGTACTACCTGTACCCCCACTCTGTCCTGGATAACTTCACTCCTATTCTTGTTTCTCCTCGTGACAGCAAACATTCTCCTCACACACTTCATTCCCGTGGCCTCCTAAGGGGTTGAAAATAAGTTTAAAGTAACTTTTTTTTTAAAGTGTATGCCACCAGGGCTTGTCGGGTAGACATTCTTGATCTTCTACTGGCGTTAGCGGATATGCAACTGTATTATGTGACTGGGACATCATGAAGGTGTGGTTTTTTCAGCCTGGTGAGGTGATATGGTGACAGTAAAAGTCCTAAACCCAACATAAGCATAATTATCCAGTCCATGGCAACCTTAGGAACAATTGCCCTTCAAGAGATACCTATGGTAGCCCCGGGATCCGAGCCCAGGACCTCTATATGAGTAGTCTAGCATGCTGACCACTAAACAAAGAGGCCGGCCTTTGAAGTACTCAGAGTATCCAAATGATGTATCCTAATCCCGTTCATCTCTAAAGATGAAATATGGCATGAATTTATCCTAAGAATCTATATAAAAAGTATTTGAAAAACAATAGTTATAATGTATCATTGTGAAAATTCGTGTTTAGCTTGTTCAGTTTTTTAATCCATTTGATAAACGGGTACTTCAAATAGTATTGGTATCCTTTTAGAATAATTATTGCTTTAATTTAAAAAAAATCTTCTCACTTCTTGTGGTCAGAAAAATACGACAGCGTATATAATAAATATTGTCAATAAACTTTGACATATCTTATAACTTTATAATATTACCAAATTTATTTATTTATTTTACTAACATCTCACCAACCACAGTGGCCAAACAGCTTACGGCGTCACTCTCGTGTTAGACTGGCCTACTGATGACGGGAAGATCGGATTTATAATCCTGGTCATAACTATTGAGGGTGTTTTTTTTTCTGAATGGTTTCTCACTCTCATTCCACATAGATGTGGATATATTACCTCTGGAATGCTTCCTTCCTCATCCCTACCCATCAGAGTAGATTGATCATATATGCGTATAACTTGAACGAGTAATTAGACGTGGTTATTTAAAAAAAACATTTTTTACCATACCTATTCATCCATAATGGCTTTATTTCGTAAGGAAAATAAAACTCATGCTAAGTCAAACTATTCCACAACTCTTTTCTCTTTCTGTCGTCAGCTATGGAAAAATATTATGATTTATTCCCTCTTTCCACCCACGCAAGTTCAAAGTGGTTCTACCAGAGAGAGAGAGAAAGATAGAGAGAGCTGGTTTCTACGATCGTCGGTCAGGGCAGATGCAATGTGGAAAACGGCATCGACCAATTCCGAGTGATGATTGCATCTGACCTGGAGGGGTGGGGTACGGGCTTCAAATCCCAACCTGCTATAGGTTTCAACCGTAGCAGTGATGTACACTCTTTTGACGGTGAAAACTAGTATTTTCTTAACGGGTTCTACCGCGGACCTATCGTATTAAACGGGAACAAGTTTGTGCAACCTTCAAGAGTAAAAACTTTTAATTTTCACAGGACGAGCCTTTTAGAAAATACAATATTTTTTTTGCGACTAGTATTGTTAACATTTTTGTTGTTGTTTTATTGGTGTTATTTGATAGATATTGATATTATCTTTTATAGTGACATCCACAGATCACATGACATCTATTATTATTTTTATCACCGCGTCTTAATACCTGTTAGAGTTATACGCATATATAATTACTATAATAGGGTAAGGATGAGGACGGAATCATTTTAGAGGTTATGTACCTACATTTGCGTGAAAGGGGAGTGGGAAAACATTGATAAAAAGCCACCCTCAGTAGACCCCGCCGAGAGTCAATCCCCGTCTTCAGCAGGCCAGTCTAGCCTTAAATCATTTGGCCACTGAAGCAGGTATCAGATTATTGACGTATGAATATATGAAAGACTGAAAGTAGATCTAATAACTTTAATAGTCATAAAATAAGGCTCCTCCTATGAAAATCGGACTATGCTAGTACTCTAAATTAATCAGGGGAGGGCACTATGGCGCTATTCATATCGTAGTGCACGTCAACCTTCTCTCATCGAAGGACGACAATGTAAGAGAAAAAAAGGTAAATAATTGTCAACAGGGACACAAAAATAATATTATGAATATATTTTATATGGGGCTCAAAAGTATAGGATGAGCTAATATATGGGTACTGGACCAACCCTCTTCGTTTTTGCTGATAAAAAAAAGTGGAGAGTAAAGACCATGTAAAAAAAAGGAATAGGCATACCCCTCTCCCCCTCCCTCCCTGCATAAACTACATTATTGTTGATACCTGTGGAGTCACGTATTGCAAAGAGAGTTATACACTGATATTGGTATGAAGAACAGACAGTATCTGGTAGTTGATAAGGTTACTAAAACATCATTATTATTATTATTATTATTATTATTATTATTATTATTATTAGTACCACGTCTTACTACCCGTTCGGGTTATACACACTTACGCTAATGTGTAATGGTAGGGTGATTGTGAGATGAAATGGAGGACCTACGGTTTAACGTGGAATCCGAACCACGGTGGAGGCCTGGCATTCCCCACATTCACAAGATATCTTGACAGAGTACTAAAACAATTTTAATATATTCATACATCAAGTCATGTTATCTGCAGCTGTCATTTATGATAGATATTATCAATACCTATAAAATAACAAAAATAACATACTAATGTGTTATCAATGTTAACCGCAATGAAATGTTTGAAATGTATACACTGTTCTTTTAACAAAATCAGACTATACCTATTTGAAACTGTATCCATGAATTGTTCTCATAACTCAGTGGAACACTCATTGGCCAGATATCAACTAAAATAGATCTCCATGGGAGATGTTAGGAGAGCCTATGTATATGATTGGTCAAATGGGAGACCAAGAGAGTGAGCGAATATCATATGTACAGTTTTTAACACTCTTTGACTAGACTGCCGATGACGGGGAGATCAGGGTTCGACGAATTTCTTCAGGTATACTGAGGGTGGTTTTCCCTAAATTGTTTTCCACTCTCTCTACGCAAATGTGGGTACAATTCCTCTAATTTAAACCTTTTAAATCCCTAATACTGTATAGTAATAATAGTACATGGGCGTATAGCACGAATGGGTAGTAAGTCGCGGTGCTAAAAAAAAATCTAATGTTAAATTGCCTCAAATTCCTTTGAATTAAATTGCTAACAAGAAAATGACCAGGGGTTTATTTTCAATTGGTTTATTTAAGGTGAATTTTCTAAACATGCATATTGTATGCGCACTAGGCCTATTACATCAGTCATAATAGAAAATCTCCATCCCATACACATACATTTTTCACTAAAAGAATAGTAAGGTTGACCTTGGGGATTTTGGGGTAAGTGCTCGCCTCAGGATCCGATGTTCTTTGGTTAAAACCCATCCGAGGTTGGCGGATTTTTCTTGAGAGATAAAAATCTATAGAACAATTTCTTTCAGAGAGGAAGTAAAGCTGTTGGTCCCATGTCGGTTGTGACATTTACAAGCACTCTGGAAGGTATATGAAAATGCTTTTTCCAGCAAGGTTAGCAGACTCTTTCGCGCTCGCTTCATTAAAATTCAGTGTGTAAGGCAACGAGTAACCACCTCACTTCCTGAACTCTCCAAGTACATGGGACTTCTACCAGATGGTGCAGGCAGCCCTAACTATCTGAATGACAGTGCATGCCCAGATCAGGATGGATATAAATCACATCAAACCAACCTTCTGGTTGTTGACTTAAGAAAAAGAAGAAAAGTTGGACGAACCAGTGTCCCCTAGAATTGTGGCTAACCACCTTAACCATTTGACCACAGGAACGGGCACCAGCCGAGTTGACATAGTAACTATACCATGATTTTAGTAGCATCCTCGTTCTAGAAGGCCTTATTTCGTACCAGAATCCTAATGTGTTTTGGTAGGATAAAAGGCCTTATAGAACTAGCTTCCTATCAAAATCATAGTTTACTACTTCTAAGTTGTTAGCTCCAGAGAAGGAGGTTCGAATCCCAACAAGTTTTATTGTTATTGTTTTTCTTGTCCGCTCTCTGCTTCAAAAGTAGAAAAATAAGTATGCTCAAGTCGAATATTGGTACAGTTTCTTTGACTTCACTCTCTTCGTCCTGTATTCTCAGAAGGTTTTTATTATTTGCTGGAGCACTGGCACTAGAAGATACCGAAGAAATAAAAACGAGAAAAAGAGCATGTGAGTGAGGTGCAATGCGCGTGCCCTGATCGATGCGCGTGGTGGCTGGGGGCCCTCAGCTCACGTGACCCAGATGACGTCACCAGGTGAACACCGCATGACGTCACTCGCGCGGGACTGGACCGTGACTTGACTTGAAAGAGTTTCAGACGAAACCGGCCAGTGCAGTAGTTATAGAGAGTCTAGACTAGTCGCTATAATAGCGGTACAGTGATAGGAACGTGTTCGGGGATCCCTTGAGACTTTCTCTTGGGCGCAGTGAACAGGTGGGTCCCAAGCCAGAGCAGGGTCGCCATCATTCCGTGAGAAAAAAAAGGTCATCTTCATATATCAGTTCTAGCAGTTGTGTTTTATTTTATGTAAATATTTACCGATCGTTGGGGTTTAGATTTAAATGCTCGGAATCTGTGGGAGTGTGTTATTCATAAAAATATCCACAAAAGCTATTTGTTTACAAGTTTTAAAGAATTATAAAATCACCCCCCCCCTCTTTCCCCCTCCCAATCCCTTCACCCCCTATGCCCTGGAACTTCATCGTCCAGCTGATGATTTAAAAAGTGGAGAAGGGTGAAGCTTAAGTGCCCTTATATTGAAGGGATGCGATAAAAGAGTAGTTCTATAAGCGAGAAAGTGTTTTTTTGGCTTCCATCTTTAAACATTCCTCTCTCATCTTCACGCAGAGTAATATTCTGACAAGAAGGACTGTACCGGTATCTTATAGCCACAAAAGTTATTAAAACTACATAGACATATCCATACGTCAATTCATTTGATCTACAGCTGCCCACTTTTTTGTATAGCTAATACTATAGTAAAATCTTATAAATTTTAACATAAATAAAATATGTTTATATTTTCTGAAAGGTACTTGCAACCACTACTACTCCTACTATAAACATATTCTCTAAACTGCCCTAACTTTCCTGGTGTTTTTTTCTTTTCATTTATTAGATTTAAATAATTAATTTTAATTTATGAATCTAGTGGCTGCTTTTGGACTGACGTGTTTTTTTAAACTAAAATAATGTAAATAAAAACACAGAGGCACAAGTATGCGCTTTAATTGTATATGTTATAAGTTTTATTACATAGTTACAATGTATTAATTACATTTGCATTAGATGAATACAACGTGAAACATATAAAAATCATGTTCAACAATTGAAAAACCACTTATTTTTGAACATATTATGTGAATATACTACAATATATCTGTATATATATATCTCAGACTAAACTAAAGGAAGATGTTTTGGAGGTTCAATCTCACACCATTTTTCCTAGAAAAGTGGTTTCCAACCTTTTTCAGTTGACGAATCCCTTGATAAATTGTCATGCCCCCCCCTCCCCCTACTCTATTGTTTCGGGAAAGTTAATCTTAAAAAAAAGGTTGTTTTTTATATGAAATTTAATCTTAACACTGGCAGCATAGCATAATGGTAAAAAAATAATACCAACTGAAAATCAGTATGTTGGTTGGCACAGTTTTGTTTTCATCACTTCTTGAATATATTTTTTTAGCACCACGTGTATATATATTCGGGTTATACGCCTATGTACTAATTACACTAATGGTTTACGGATTAGGAAGGTTTAATTGAGAGGAAGTGCACCCGCATTTGCTTGGAAGGAGAGAGGAAAACCATTAAGGAAATACCACCCTCAGTGCAGCCGATCTCCCCGTCTTTGGCAGTACAGTCCAACACGAGAGTAGCGCATAAGATCACCGAAACGGGCTCTTGAATATTGGGTTTGATGTTTTTGACAGAACACACCACTAAGTCGTTTCCACCTCAAGTCGACAACGCTTTTAAATTTTTATGAGTCAAGAGTTGAAAATTCGGTGTTGTTGCATCTGGCCTAAGTGGTAGCTAAGGGGGGGGGGGTATTGAGGAGAATTAGGGGGTGAATCCGAGGCTTGCAGGCTTGAAAATAAGCATTCGTATAATCATTATCATCTTACTTCTTGCTGGTCACCTAATAAACGAATTCAAACTGGAAGGCAGTGTTGTCAAAACCGCAAGAAAAAAATTATCTTATTTACTTTGGAAAAGAGATTGAAATAAATGATATATTAAATTTTTAGCTGATTTTTAATGTTATTCTCTAATGCTTCTACACCCCCTCCCCCTATCAGGAAGTGTTTCCCGCCCCTCCAGAATGCGCACCCCCCAGGTTGGGAACCACTCTCCTAGAAGGTAGCTATTTTTAATAATGTGTTTTGGCATTCTTATGTCTATTTCTAGGCTAGTAAAAATTGAAGTTTTAACAAATTAATATATTGAAACTATAACTCAGGTGGTAGCACACCTGGCTATTAAATTAAAAGTCCTGAGTTTGATTCCCAGCAAGACCAAAAAAAGTATTATTGATGCAAATGGGGGCTTCTTATTTCATAGGGATGGATTTACCTCTGGGGGACAGGGTGCTGTGTGGAATTTATTTATATAAAGTCTTGCGCTGATATAATCATTAAATTGAGAAATGACGCAAAATATATTAATCAATTTCTACTATAACCCCTATTATATTATTTAAAGACTAAATTGACTCAAGAAGGATTCAGTGTTTAAAAATTTCCTTGCCATCTTCTGTTTGGGTATAAAGACGCCTCCTCACCCCCTTAGTCTCAAATTATATATTTTAGTTTGCACAAACCTGGTAAAAAAAAGTGTATATATATATATATATATATATATATATATATATATATATATATATATAGAGAGAGAGAAAAAAAATAAAGTAAATATATTTTATTAAATTATATAGTAACTAAATAAAAGCACATTTACACTAATAATTTATGTATGAAGATGGGGAGAATTTAGAGGAAGTTTATCCATATTAGTGTGGAAGAATAATGAGAAACCAATTAGAATATTTTTGTAGAAATGGATGAGAACCTGCACCTCCCCCCCAAACCATACAAGATGAAACTGACACCATTGTCTATGTGTTCACCAATGCAGGTGGTACGTTTATCCACTCTAAGTTTAGCAATGGCTTAGATAAATACAGCGAATTAGGTTTTTTCCCCTTGCCTTATTACAAATGGTATATTATTATTATGTTATGACTGTATCGAAAAACTGGACGCAACAGACAGCCATACTTACCTTGGACTTATAATTGGCAAACATCACCAATGGGACAGGCACATACAAAAACTTGAGAACAAACTAAAAGGATTGACATATGTTTTTTACCATATTAGAATGTACTTGGATATCAAAACTTTAGTAATAATATATAAATCATTGGTTCAATCAATAATATCTTATGGCCTACCCATCTTTGGAGGAACGACAGAATGTTACACAGTCAAAATTTCGCGTTTACAAGAAAAGATCTTGAAAATTATATTTGGTACCAAAAATATTAACAAACAGACATACATTCAACACAAGATTATACTTCTTAACCAATTATATGAGTACATCCTATTTATAGGATATTACCATTCCAATAAATACAAGCAAATAAAAACCCATTCCATTAACACCCGCTCAATTTCTAACAAAGAAGTGTATACAATCGGCAAATACTCTAATATATTATGGTAAACAGGAACTGAGGTGTCCCCAAATTGTTTAATTTGCTACCACCAACACTCCGAGAAATCCCAGAAATAAATATAGGGAAAAATAAAAAAATTCAAACAACCATGAAAATATTTTTGAGAGGAAATGTTATATGTGTATATCTTTTTGTTTTTTAATTATTTTATTATTATAATTTTACTATTTTTAAATATTTATTTAACTACAAGACCTGAAGATGTACCTTAAGGTACTTTGGGATTATATAAAAAACTCATCTATGTAATTTTTCTTCTAAATCCTAAATAAACAATGATTGATTGATTGATTGATTATTATTATTATTATTATTATTATTATTATTATTTTTAGCACCGCGTCTTACCACCCGTTCCGGTTATACGCACTTACGCTAATGTGTAGGGCCTAATGGTAGGGTGATTGTGGGAAGAAATGGAGGACCTACAGCTTAACGTGAGATCCGAACCATGGTGGAGGCCTGGCACTCCACACATTCACAAGTTGTGATTAATACACGTCTTGTCAGAGGTGAAGGAAGGGTTTGTCAATCAGATAAATCCGCGCCTGGACCGAGGATTGAACCCCGGATCCCCAACACAGAAGTCTGAAACCTTACCCCTAGACTGCCAGGTCACCACTGAAATTGACTAATAGTTTCGGTTGAGTATATATTTAGATCGCATAAGAAACGCAGTCAAACGATGTCCAAGCTAAACCAAATAAAACTGACTAATTGCTAAAATAATATCTTAATCGTCTTGTATTCCAGATCTCGTGAGCTTCCTAGAACCACCCAAGTACTTCCCATGCAAGTTGACAAGTTCCAGATAAGTTGGTAAGCCGAGACACCGATAAGAGGGTCTCTGTGCTATACCCAGGTATGCCGTATTCAAGATAACAGCAGAAGGCGGCAGATACTTTGTACAGGATAGAAGGTAAGTGCTATCCCCCGTACACGCCATTTACTCCGAAAGGTAGCAAGCGTCTGTTCAGCGTAGGAATTGTTTTCTGAAAGGCCATTTTCCCTACCAGAAATCTATTATATAGTAGGATATTGGTAGGAAAAAAGACCTNACCCTACTATTACACATTAGCGTAAGTGCGTATAGCCCGAACGGGTAGTAAGACGCGGTGCTAATAATAATAATAATAATAATATAATATAGGTAGGGTGACCTAATGTACGTTTTATTTTGAAAGAAAAGTACTGTTTTTTGGAGTAATGTCTTGTTGCCCTATAGGACAGGCGGTAGGTAGTACATCCATAGATACTGGTTTTTAGCCAAGCACTTCCAAAAGTACTTGTTTTGGATTATAAAGAAAATATTTTGAATTGAATACCGCTAACACAAGTAACTTTCCCGTTGAGTTTAAATTTATTCAAGAAGTTTTATTTTCTTTCTATTGTCCAAAGCCAGTATTTTAGAAGGAAAAAATAACTTTCAAAACGGAATTCCTACCAAAATCAGTGTTTAGCAACTCTTTTTTTTGTAACATATGTTTCTCAAAGATGTTCTGTTATTGGTCTCTTGGGTTGCTTTGATTTTAATTCTACGCATTATTATAGCCTTTAGATTGAAGTACTAGTTTGATGTGACTGTAACCAACATCATACATTTATTTTTAATCTACAACGAAAGTAGATAAAGTTGAAATTAAAATTTATTTATGTGTCTGTAAGAACAGAGTATTTTTTGACATTCATATTGATTCCTTGAAATTAACAATTAAATTAATGCTCTTTCAGGTAATATTTTACTTGATATGACACAGTATTACCTTAAATAATTATCAATGAAAATAGAGATTTAATGAATGGTTTTACGTTTCAACTATTGTACATTGTACATTGTTATAGTTGACTCGCCTTGGGAGTAACCTAACCTGATAAAGGTGGCAAGTTTTATTTGATACATATCTTACATTTTTTGTCACTCTTGTATGAAAGAAAAGTCATTTCCAGAAGCCTTTAAGAGTTTAGGAAATCCTTAGTAGAGGATACTAAATACAGAATACTATTTTGTAATTTTAAATGTATGATAGAAACATTAAAAATACCTCTAGACTTCGTTTTAAATGTACTTATATTTTTTCAGGCCTCTTATGGGACAATTCCAACTTTTTTTTTGAACTACTGATGCAAATTAAGAACGTTCTTGCAGAAACCGTAAAAAAAATAATCATTTTAATGCTGTAAATATTAATAACAATTTATTCTATTATCATTTTATAAGGTTTGATTCTATCTATCAAAAGTGACAGCTTCAGATCACATTACTTGATGTAAATTGTTTTAATGTCCTTCCTACTGTCCAGATTTTATAGAAATGACCTTGTAAAAATTATAAACTTATTTTTTAGTTTAAAATTGATACATTATTAATCTATGGTGATAGGGACTCGAAAATCCATTGCCGCACTTACAAAAGTACACCACCTATTCCTTTCTTGAGCTAATTGTATCCAATCCCCCTCAATACACCATTTCGCTTTCAGTTATTTTCTAGTGTTTTAGTAATATTCATTTTAATTGTAGTAAGGAGAAATATTAAATTTATAATATAAAGAATGTGCTTTGATAGAATAACAACTAAATTGATTGGTACACTTCTTTATTCAATTGAACAAACAAATTAATTCTTTGTTATATTCATAATTTGTATTGTTGAGCTCGACTGCTGAGGACGGGGAGATCGAGGTTCGAATCTCGGTCGGGTGAACGGGGGGTGGTTTTTCCTAAATGGTTTTCCACTCTACCTCCACGCAAATGCGGGTTCACTTCCTCTAATTCAACCTTCCCAATTCCTAAACCATTAGAGTAATTAGTACTTAAAGCGTATAACCCGAACGGGTAGTAAGACGCGGTGCTAAATATTATTATTATTATAATCAGCGTAATGTATTTACGTGTGTTAAAAACTTGGTAGTAATACTTTAATGTATTCATACGCCACATCTGTCACTTAAAAAATTGAACAGGTATAAGATAAATATATTGACTTTTATCAATATTGGCTACTTTACAATAGACTAGACTGCAGATGTCGGAATATCGGGGTTAGGATATTGGTCAGGTGTAATGAGAATGGCTATTGCTAAATGTTTTTCCACTCCCCCTACACGCAAATGCAAGTACACTTCCTTTAAATTAAACCTTCTTCTTCCCTAACACTTTATGCCTAGTAATCTATTAACTGCTTAGAATTATTGATTCAAATAACTTGAGATGAGCTGTTAAACAAAAAAAAACCTTTTGAGTGACCACCATCTTGAAGCGGATTATTAAATTTAAAAAAACTGTAGATGAAACTTCGGCCTAGGTTCAAAGAACGTTTCTTTCAAATTTAATTAAAATTAGTCAACGTACAGTAGCTCCATGGCTTTTTTGGTGCTGACTGATAGCTCACAGCTGACTTCTGACAGTCAACATTTAGGTATGTACCTAAATTTTGACCGTCAAAAGTGACAACTGCTAAACACATGTTTTTGCAGATCATATGGTTAGGCGTAGGGATACATAATTTGGTCTGGTAACTTTCCAAAGCTTTTAGCTGTCAGCTGTCAGTCAGTACCAAAGAAGCTACGGGGCTACTGTACTCATATTTTACAGTTATCATGGAACAGATATCTTGATAGACAGCCAGAAAAAGATGCAAATGGTCAAGTTAAAACATTACCTCAATTTTCTCGGTCATTATGAAAGTAGATCTGTTAAAACTTCTAGCTGTCAGAGAAAGCCCTTTCTATGATAATCGGACTGTATATGTGTGTGCTACATTCCAGCGTCCTGAAGTAATCAGTTAAATGGGATGTGGTGTGTAAGGCAGGCACTCATACTGTTCTCACACACGCTTCCAGTGACACAATTATCTTTGAGCCACGCCCACTCGCCGCGAATAATAGCGGGCAGAACTTTTCGCAGCATGGGCGACTCCTAAATTCTTCAGAGACAGTTTCACTGTTACGAGTGGCCTTGAGCCTTCAGTTTTCATTTCAAAACTGTTCGTTGGGAATTTGAATATTTAAAAGTCTAGTGTGCATGGTATCATTACGTGATGCAGCATTAGTGATAGAGTAGAGAGGTTGGTGATGTATTCTTAAAATTACAAAAAAAAAAAGAAGCTATATATCAGTGATACATTTCCAACACAGTCTTAAAAAATAACATCGAGAAAGATGTAAAGTTGTTTCTTTAAATAATTGTCTGGTTCGTGACTGGATATAAATGAGAAATACATGATGAATACTTTATAGGAGATGCGGCTATAGCACGGAGATAAAAAAAAAGAAAAGAGGAACAATTTACTAGTAGTTTTATGAACCGTAGACCTGGCTCCCTCTATGTTATCATCGTTACTATTTAGATTTCTCTTTGGATTTCAAGTTAAAATTACTCCCATAATTTCTCCTTGGATTTGAAGTTGATATTTTCTCTCGGTGACCAAGATAGACAGAAAAATAATAAATATAATTTTCTATAGAATATTATGTTCATAGAGAATAACGACTTTCACGTGGCTTAAGACGTTAGTCTCGCCATATGTCAAGATTAAAATATATATATACCTTAGGTACTCGATTGGTTACTTAGAATTTTAAATTCAAAACACTGTTGAATGAAAAATCTTTTGCGTGGAGCACCATATTTAAATAGATCGACAGATTGAAAAAACAATGCAATAAATCGTTCGATCAAGATTTTAAAAAGGTCCTCGCCAAATTTAGTTAAAATTGGTTTATGCATTTTGCAGTGATTATGGAACAAACAGACATACACGTTTTTGAGCGGACACCATCTTGAAAATGATAACCAGATCGAGAAACCATGTACACTCCGTTCACCCTGAGCGTTAGCAATCTTACCCTGACTTATTACCCTATTACCCTATCTTATAAGCTGTGATATGGTGGAGTCAATGAAAGATAAGTTTGCTACCTTTCAGGGTACATGAAGGGAACATACTTGGCCTAAGATCAAAGAATGCCCCTACCAAATTTTTATTAAAATTAGTCCACACCTTTGACATTTATCGCGGAGTTTGTATCGGGACAGACAGATGACTTGCCAACTTGTCGAGTTAAAACAGAATCTCACTGCGCTAGATCAATTAATCAATATAATTCAATGTATTTGCTAGTAGTTTGTAGACGTTTGGATTTTATGCTCTCAATTATTTAAAATTGCTTATTTCGATATTTTTTTAAAAACTATTATTATTTGTATTTTATATTATTTCTGGTTGCTATTACATACAATTATTCTTCCACGCCCATTACTTCCACAATGAGCTGTAAAACAGCGTCTTGGGCTTGCACATTTTCATATACCTAAATTTCATAAATCACATAAGCATGGAAATTTCTCACATTTTTCAACAAACTGAGCATTGGACTTACTGTTCCACTATTAAGATATTCCTAATATAATAATAATAATATCTAAGTATATTTGTTTTCTCAAACCTGTCGCACTCAATTATGCATCACTGCTCACTAACGGTATAAGGCAACCAACATCTATCAGCGATGCTTATTGGTGACAAGACAACATATAATCAATCGACTTACGAGGATATTAAGTACACTATCGTCAATGATACGTCGCTTAGTAATATAATGTACACGGGGCTTGCTTGATGTCCTAAGAAGTGTTAAAATAAGACCCTCTACATTCGGAATATTTTCATTCCTCTATGTAATAGTTTTATATAATATGTTTTGAACTTTAATAAAGTTATTTGCAATCATCTCCCTTTGGGTGCATCATTGGTGACCGATATCATTAATATATATTATCTATCCACTATTTTGATTAATAATCTCTCTCTCTCTCTCTCTCTCTCTCTATATATATATATATATATATATATATATATATATATATATCGATCATTTATGTATATATATAATCTATCCACTATTTTGATAAATACTTAAAACAGGTTTTTAAATTTATAACTTTTTGTGTATTTATTGGGTTTTTCTAACCGCCAGTGATATAGGCTTTTTTTTTTAGCACCGCGTTTTATTACCCCTTCGATCTATACACCCATGCATTAATTACGCTAGTAGGTTAAAGATTAATAAAGTTGAATTTATAAAAAAAAGTGTACCCAAATTTGCACGGAGAGAAAGTGGAAAACTATTTTGGGAAAACCACCCTCAGTACACCCAACAAGGATTCAAATCCTGATCTCTACGTCATCGGTAGTCAAGTATATTTTGAGATTGGCGCCATAGAGTCCTTAGACCATACGGCCACCTAAGTGCGTTACATGTATTTAACTAAACTAATTGAACTTGTACTGATAATATGATATATAGATAGATTAATCCTCACTAAAAGCATAAATAATAGCTTTGGCTATTTGATTCTTAAATATGCAATCCCTTACAGTTATAATAATTGTACAAGTGGCAGCAACAAGTCAACTACCGAGTCGAAGGTGGTTGCGTTATCTGATAGCTCGTGATCTTAATATAATCACACATTTATAACCGACGATTTCCACACGTTCATTACAGACTCTGCCTTAAAAATATGAGTGAAGAATGACACTGTCCAAGGGATGATTCCTGTATAGCTCAGTGGTAAGAGTAGTTACATACTAAGCCAAAGGTCTCCGGTTCGATTCCCATGTCAAGGTGTCATTTTTCAATTTTCAGAATATGATATCTAGATGGAGCAATCTTCACTAAGAGCGTAATAGCTTTGGCTATTTGATTCTTAAAGTAGATATATCCAAACATTTATTTTCACTAATAAGTCTTTTAATAATGTAAAATCGGTTAAATATAAAACATAATTAAAAACAAATTGTTTGCTGTGAAAGTTTTTACTAGCAAAAGTAACAAAAACTCAACATATGGTATGATGAACGGATACATGATAGCTTTTTCTATCTATCATTTACCTACACTCCCATCGTGGATAAACTCTACAGTAGCCCCATGGCTTCTTTGGTGCTAACTGACAGCTTTGAAAAGTTACAAGGCCAAATTATGTATCCCTACGCCGAACTAAATGATCTGCAACAACATGTGTTTATCAGCTGTCACTTCTTACAGTCAAAATTTAGGTATATACCTAAATGTTGACTGTCATAAGTCAGCTGTGAGCTGTCAGTCAGCACCAAAGAAGTCATGGGGCTACTGTACCTTACTCATGTTCCACCTCTGACAAGACGTGTACGTATTAATCACATCTTGTGAATGTGTGGAATGCCAGGCCTCTGCCGTGGTTCGGATCCCACGTTAAACTGTAGGTCCTCCATTCCATCTCACAATCACCCTACCATAATACATTAGCGTAAGTGCGTATAGCCCGAACGGGTAGTAAGACGCGGTAATAATAATAATCTACTCATGTTCGTTGTTGTTGTAGGTTGCCGCAGCAACATGGAGATAGCAGCACCAGCCGGCTGGTTCGTTCTCTCGAGTTTCCTGCTAGCTTTCGCTACAAACTGTAAGTGAATCATCAATATCACAATTTGCACTTGACTCATAAATAGAGATCATTTGTTTTCAAGGTGTTAATTTTTTTAAATGGAAATGCCCATTTGTCATTATTGAGTAACAATGACTAATTTAAAAAAAACTATGAATTTTAAACAGTCGCACACTCAGATTTTTGCTTGGGGAACACAGATTAAGATTTTACTAAGAATATTTAAGGTTTTAAAAGATAGGGGATGCTCCACTTGTCTCTCAGTAGGCGTATAATAGATTTTAAGAATCTCTACCACTATTCATTTAGGGAGAAGACGTAAAACCACGTTGTGGAAGAGAAAAGAAACACCATCCCTCGTGGGCGCTTTGCACCCTTCATTTACCCTGAAAGGTAGCAAGCTTACCTTGTCTGGGGTATGGTTCCACCATGGCAAAGCTTATAGGATAGGGCCATGGTGTAATACCTTAAGGTAAAACTGATACCTTTCAGTGTGAACAAAGTGTACAGGATACCAGTGGAGATGGTAGAGCGTCTAATTATCTGTGGGTCCCGGGTTCCATTCTCATTGAAACCTAAAATTTATCACTGTGAAATAGGGTATATTTTCTTTAACTGAATGGTAATTTATTGGTTTGAATTATTGTGGTTATTGGTTATATAATTAAGAAGAAAAAGTGTGTTCATAGTTTATGTACATCAAACGCGAGAGATATTTTTTTTTTACCACCCCGAACTCCTAGTAGTTTGTATATCCACATTTGATATTTAATGCTGGACTTGAACCAAATAACACACAAACTCTGGAAACCCAAATATCTATATTCAGGAGGAGATTATATTTCGAGAATTATTGGTACATGGGGAGGATGAACATGATAAATAAGAATGTATTTTGTTTTTTCTAAAAATAATTTACTATAAACTAGGATGTATTTTTAAAGGGGGCAGAATAACCTGAACCAACCAATACCACGTTTTTATCAGTGTAAATTACGGCTTTGTTTTTTTAATTGGTGGGGGATAAAAGGGCCCGAGCTGTAGACAAAATTGCAAATTTTATCAGTATCAGGTATGACCAATATCTTTTTTAAAGGGAAAAATAACTGAAATGGTGTTTAAATTTTCAACATAGCTATCCATTTATTTATTTATTTTTGAAGAAAGGTTGGGGGAGCGGGGGAGCAAAGAAGAGGTGAATAAAAATTAAATTTCTATCAGTTTTGAATATGGTCAATATTTTTGGTTTAAGGAGGTCGATCAATGATATGAGATGATCTAGTTCTCGGTCTGTTCGAGTTTCAGGGGTGGACTCTGTGGAGTGCTACGTGTGCAGTTGGAGCCAATACGAGACGGATATCCACGACACGTGCTCGTTCGAGAACTTCGACCCCTTGAGGGTTCGCACGCACGAGTGTCAGAATGGCTGCGAGGTCGTCACCAGGAGGGACTCCAACGGTAGAGAAGTAAAATATTTATGGAGAGGGAAAAAAGAGACACATAGAAATAAAGTATATATGAAAGGCGAAGCTTGGTGGCACAGNTGATTTTTATTACCGAGATAAGCCGTAGCTGAGTCATGTTTAAATGAATTGAAAAATGACACCTAGACACGGAAATCACACCAGAGACCTTTGGCTTTGCAGTAAAATACTTTACCATTTAACTATCCAGGGATAGTCCTCATATTTTAAGGCAGGGTCTGTAATGGACGTGTGAATAAATATCATCGGCTGCTAAAATCTATCATTGATGTCGCAGCCACCGGTGACTCGGTAGTGGCCTTTTGCTGCCAATAGTACAAATATATTGTAATTTCCAAGTGAGATCCAAGTTTGATTCTCCTGTCCAGGTGTCATTTTTTAATTTATTCCAGCTTATGGAGATGATAAAGTCGAGAGAATAAAGAGGGTAGCTAGAGCTATCACTTTCACAAATAGTCCATATTTAATTAACTCACTGGAAAAGGTATATTAGCGCTAACTTACTTGATTAACTAAGGTTTGATCCTCGGCTGAGGGTAGTAGAGGTGTATTCTACTCTTACACCCTTTCGCAAAAGGTTGGTTTTATCCACCTCCCTTAAAGTGTTTTTCCTTAAATTACATCATCATCATTCGGTCTTTTTTTTTCTCACGACGTTTCACTACCCTTTTAAATTATACGCTCGTATATAAATTACGCTAATGAGTTAGGAATGAGTACCCGCATTTGCGTTAACGGAAAGTGGGAGAATATTTAAAAAAACTCAGTTAAACCAGCTGGGATTCAAACCCCAACCTCCCCGATATCGGTAAATAAGAATAAATGAGCCTGACATTCAAACCGCGTGCCCACAACTGCAGTCATTATCACCCTGCTACCTTAAATCATATATTTAATCCGCTAATTACACTATCATTAAAAACGTATCATTGATAAGATTATAATCATCCACTCCAGTGCCAACACTATCTAACAGCATCTAAATCAAACTAATCTAAAGAAGAATTATTATTTGGTTAAGAGTGGGTGTATAAAAGAACTGCGTTAAAGCTCGCCTGGAGAGAGTATGGAGAATCATATTCATAGTAGTTTGACAGGTTTGAACCGCTGTCTTTTAGTTCGGAATCAGACATCCTAGAATGGTTCCAGTAAATAGGCATTGATTCTTTAACTGTATACAAGCTTGGCCATCTTTTTATAGAGTTTTTATAATTTGTCACGCGTTCTCACGCAGGCGTAGTAAACTCAGTGCCAGCGTGCTGGACTGGCGCAACTAAATCTGGACCGGGTAGCCGGGGTTAGAGAGAGTATCATTGAGCTGCACTAAGTTTAATGAATTTTACTTCCCCTTTCCGGGCAAATGCTGGTGCATTTTTATATATTTGATTTATCTAAAGCTGTAGTGAGCCGGAAACTAAGAAAACACCCCTATCCTCATTATTTTTCTCAAATATAAATTTAGGTTGGTACTATTTCAAATGTTAAGCATTGAATGGTTCTCTAACAGTAAATTAAATACTAATGGTGTGTGGATAAATAATAATATTGCAATAAAAGCTAAACTAATGTCTGCAAAGAAGCAGTAATAAAAGCATGTATCGATTCGAGGAGGGTGGTGGTGGAGGGGTTGTTCTCCCTTCTCCCATACTCCAAAGTTTGAAAATACACTGCAATACTCGACTTGCTTGAAGTGTTATTTTGGCACGCTCCTGCCTGGGTAGATTAGGTGATAGAGCACAAAGATGGGTAGTAGTCATCGATTAAAACATAATATTAACTGAAAAAGATAAGGTTACTACCTATGGCTGCTCGTGCTTAATTTAAGTCCTCCGACAGAAGATGGTGAGGTTTTTTCTTAGACACTACATCTTTTTTTGGAGAAATTTAAAGTTATTTGAAGAATAATAATTGTGGTTTAAGGTGTAAGACTCCAAGGAGGAATATAAAAAAATATTATTATGAATATTATTAATAATACTCAGTGAGGGAGATTTGAACCTCTTAAACCACCCTTTTCTCGGTGCATCCCATAGTCAGAGGAATCATAAAGCTGTTAAAATTGGTTCTATCAGTCAAAAGTGACACTAATAAATGAAAGTAGCTCTGCACCAGCTTCGGTGGCTATTTGGTCCAAGGCGTCACTCCCTTATTAGACTGATGCGCTAATGATGGGGAGATCGGGGCTCGAATCCTGGTCGGATCTACTGAGGGTGGTTTGTTTTTTTCCTAAATGATATTCCACTTTTCTTCCACACAAATGTGGGAAGATTACCTCTAAAATTCTTACTTCCTCATCTTTACCCCCTTAGAGTAATTATCATATATGTGTATAACCTGAACCGGCAGTTAGACGTGATGATAAAAAAAAATAGCTCTGGTAGCTTTTTGATTTCTTAGATGAGAAAGCTTTGTTTGACGTAGCAGTGAATGCATCTGTAATCTTCTTTATCGCCACAACCCAGCTCTCTCAAGTTGTGAATGCGTCTAGTCCCGGCCCATGACGTCAAACCTTGTTCTTGTCTCCAGGCGAGTTGGACATACAATACAGGAACTGTATCACGAGCAATCAAGTGACGTACAGTCACACCATCGTGACTTCCAACCACACCAAGGAAGACATATACACCTGCAACTATCAGCTATGTAACTCTGCGCGTGCTCACTCGTCGGCCGCGTTCACACTCCTCGTGGCGGGCTGGACGTGCGCGATGCTCGCCGCTCTGTGAACGGGCGCACACCGACAGGTAACAAACATATGGAGGGTGGAGGGTGAAGGGGTTGAGAATGGTGGAATGAATGTTGGAGGGGAAGGGGTGGAGGAATTGTAAGACCGGCCATAAGCTGAAATTTGTAGAGTACAAATACAAACACGGTGGATGGGGGAATGGATGTGGGGATGAAGGATATAAAGGCGACTGAATGGGA
>CABFVX010005045.1:40201-55889 GCA_902151425.1 Timema shepardi
CGAGGAATGGATGGAAAATAGATGGATGAAGGAAGGGAAGGTGGGATAGAGGGATGGTTGGGGAAATATATGGAGGAATGGATGGATATGGATGTATGGATGAAGGAAAGGAAGATGGGATGGAGAGATGTCTGGGGAAATATATGGAGGAATGGATGGAAAATAGATGGATGAAGGAAGGGAAGGTGGGATGGAGGGATGGTTGGGGAAATATATGGAGGAATGGATGGATATGGCTGTATGGACGAAGGAAAGGAAGATGGGATGGAGATATGTCTGGGGAAATATATGGAGGAATGAATGGAAGATGGATGGATGAAGGAAGGGAAGGTGGGATGGAGGAATGGATGAAAGATGGATGGATGGATGAAGGAAGGGAAGGTGGGATGGAGGGAGGGTTGGGGAAATATATGGAGGGATTGATGGGGGATGAATGGATGAATGAACGAAGGAAAGGAAGAAGGATGGATGGATGAGCTACTGTAGTTATACATATACTTGTCTAACAATTTTGATTACCATCGATACCTAAAGCAACCAGGATGAATAATAAAACGCGCACCATTTTGAAAACTATCGATACCTAACACATTTACCACCATGGCAATAAACAGCTTAGGTGACCTGGCGGTCTAGGGGTAAGGTGTCAGACTTCTGTGCTGGTGGCCGGGGTTCAATCCTCGGTCCCGGCATAGATTTATCATGATTAGCAAACCCTTCCTTCCCCACTGACAAGACATCTTGTGAATGTGGGGACTGTCAGGCCTCCACCGTGGTTCGGATTCCACGTTAAACTGTAGGTCCTCCATTTCATCTCACTATCACACTACCATAACACATTAGCGTAAGTGCGTACAAGCCGAACGGGTAGTAAGACGCGGTGCTAATAATAATAATAATAATAATAATAATAATAATAATAATAAACAGCTTAATCTGAAGGATAGGTTTGGGAAATATACTTCAGAAAAAGTGCACCCAAATTTTACGTGGAGAAGCGATGGGAAGATTGAAATGATAAATCACGTGTAAAAAAAATCACCTTTCAGTGCATCGTCAAGATTTAAACCTTGACTTATTCATCGTCTGTAATACAGTCTATTGTGAGTTTAAAGCCTTAAATTTTGTGAACACTAGATCATGTATGAGGGGGTCTCAAATCGTGTCATGTTGCACTGCGAGGTGTCTTCCACATTTTAAAAGGTTTTCCCATCCTCTCTGCAAGTCAATGCTACCATTTGCTGATGAGTGTATAGGGCACAACACATTAACAAAATTTGTGACTATTTTTTGTTCTTCAACAAAGTTAATAACTTTTCAAAATTAATCAAGTAAAAGTCACCTACACTTTAATCAATAAATAAAATAATAATGTAAAGGGCTATTTACGTTCAGCATTTTGCCATAATATCTCTCGACTGTTATCCCTAATATCATCCAAACAAATCTCATTTAATTTGTCTACTTATTTTTCTACTATTTATTTGAAAATAACTTATATAATTTAAATAAAACCTCATAAAAACTAACTTTGATATGAGATAAATTAATATGAAAATACTTAAATTTAAGGGTTTTGGGGATCTACTAGAAAGTAGACGTAGTAGGACAATATCATTTTAGATTATCGTGTTTTGATAACTACAGTAGCCTCATGACTTCTTTGGTGCTGACTGACAGCTCACAGCTGCCTTCTGACAGTCAATATTTAGGTATATACCTAAATTTTGACCGTCAAAAGTGACAGCTGCTAAACACATGTTTTTGTAGATCATATGGTTCGGCGTAGGGATACATAATTTGGTCTGGTAACTTTTCAAAGCTGTCAGTCAGCACCAAAGAAGTCATGAGGCTACTGTAAACATGATCATTGAATATTAAGATCATTCTTGATGTGTTACATATCTTGTTATAATTTTATAACCAAAGCTGTTTGTGTTTGATTGTTGAATAATATACCAAGAGCCAAATCTTATTAAATTTTTATACGAGTCTGTAGAGCCCCTACTTCGAGATGTCCATTGATTTCAAGGGAGGCACAATATTTCCAGAGTTAGCAGTAGGAGAGGGGCAGACATTTTTCCTCCCCCAACATATTTCTATACCCATGCTTATAAAAAATTTCCACGTGTTTATTTAATGAATAATAGGTTGATTTGTTGTAGGTGACTCATTGAAAAGTACCTAAGTCGACATCAGCCAGACACAAGAACAGAAAGTAAAAAAAAGCACAAAATATGTTCTATTGTGGGTGTTGGAAATGTCTTCTTAAAATAATATGATAAGACTTTTGTGGCTGGTTTTCTAAAGGCATCAAGTTGTTCCACCCACCGCCCACCCCCCACGCAAGTATGTGAAATATTTTCCTAAATTATTTCCATGAATTATCACTTCTTGAACTGTTATTGACAGCGCGGAAATGGATTGGACAGTCACGGTTTATTCAATTAGAGATAACGTGATTTTTAAAGATTGGTAAAAGTTTTTTTGTTTTATAGTTGGTGATTATTATTGAAGTTTATTAAATGGTGCTAATACGAGGTTAAGTTGGGTTTGGATCCTTCTCAGTGTTTCCCAAACTAAGGTACGCAAAATATTTTGAGGGGTACGTTACATACCACTGAGATGTATTAATCATAATATAGTTTTTGACAATGGTAAGACTGATAAACAAATTAACGAAGATTTTGACTTGATACCATGTATATATTCTCTTTTGTCACAGCTTTGTTTGGTATTCTTACGAAGCTATTTAGAAATTTTGAACGATGGTTTATACTTGATAGCAAGTATATTTTTTTTAATGAAGTGCTTGCTCTAAGGCAATGGTCCCCAGCCTTATACCCGCGGGCGCTCGCCGAACCTTTTGCACCTGCCCGCCACTTTTTGACCACAGCTGAAACGTTCTTGACTAATAATTTTAATCTGTCACTTTTCCCACAAAAATCAAGTTTGTGCTTATCTCTAGTCATTCCTCTTTCTTTGCCGGCTCATTTTCAAAGTGTACTTTATTACTCGGAACTATCATTTTACTCACTAATACCTTGCTAATATTTCCATATTTCCTTTGTAAATATCTTGGAATGGATCTACCCAGCTTTGTTGTCAGAATAAACACAGAATAAATATATACCACCAAAATGGTGGTGAGTAGTTAAATATTTCCTTGTGTATTTATTTAGGTCGTGTTAAAATCGTAAATAAATCAGTATTTTTATTTGTTTATTGACATTGACTTTTGGTTTGCTGAAAATTGTTTCAATTGTTTAAACTGGTCTTGGACTAACTTTGCGTGTGTACCATTTGCGTAATTTTATATTTTTTAAATTTTAAACTCACACTTTTTTTAACAATATGTATTTTTTTTGGTGTTATTTGCATTATGAATTATGTTCGGTTATAAAGTTAGTTGAAAAAGTGATTGGTGCCCGCCACACACTAACGTTAGTTTGGAATGTGCTCTAAGGTACAAAAAGGTTGGGGACCTCTGCTATAAAGGGTAGGATGATTAGGCCCATGGGCCATAAACGGGTACGCGATCAGCGATAGTTTGGGAAACACTGTTTTATAAGCATTTATAAGCAATGATTTTTCACGATTTAGTGAATTGGACCACAGGTATTTGACTGAGATATAAAATGTCTGAAAATATATATCCAAGAAATAATTCGCTGGAAGAAGTAAGAGAGGAACAAATCAATCTAAATCAAAGGTACATACTATATTTACATGTTTATTTTTGTAATTATACTAAACATTGAGTGGTAAATAGTATTTTACTATTTTTAATTAGAATCCCAAAATATCATGTGTAGCCCATCCCCAAAGAAAGTATATTTATAAATTGTATGCCGGTAGAAAGAGGCACCTTAAAATACAATTTTAAACAAAGGAACTCTGATTAAAATGTTTTATCAAACAGTTTTTTAATGTACTATATATATATATATATATATATATGTCTTTATTCATTATTACAAAGAGTGAACCATATTAATTTACAGGGTGTCTCGGTAAAATGGTGTAATGATTAAATTTAGGTAATGTCAACAAATGCTACTAGTAAGAGCAATATTTTAAATATTTTTTCTACATACATTATAGAGTTTGTATAGGTTACGGTGGAAACAATTAGACTATTTATGCTGAGGAAAGTGATGAACAACCTGCTGAGGTTGGTCTGACGTCCGGTGAAGCTCACCTGAGTGACATTATTTTCAAAAAGTGAAAAAGTTTAACATGTAGTTTGCTTTTATTTAGCTAGTGAATATTTACTTTTTAATTAAAGTGTTAATTTTATAAATTAGTAATCGTCTAATTGTTTCAGCCTCACCCTGTATATTGTACAATTATGATATTATTGAGAATTGATACATTTTAAATAAGGAAAGTTTACGTTCTCAGATTAAGAATATATGTAATCTAATTTTTCGGCAGTCTTTTAATTGAGTTGTGAATAGCTGTGTTAATTTAATTAAAATATTATTAAAAAGTCATTAAAATGTATTTGAATCGTTAAACACTCTGTAATAATAATAATAATAATAATAATAATAATAATAACAATAATAATAATAATAATAATAAATGCATTGAGTTTGTATGGGCTCTCATGGAAGTCCAAAGTTGAAAAGATAATTTAATTATTTATGTATTAGATTTATGTATTTATGTGTTAGCTCTTTATGTACAAAGTATAGATGAGATTTACACCCTACGGATGATATTTCAACTTAATAACTAGAAATAATTGTCTAAAAATACAGCTTTTCGCTTTCAATTACTTATATATGAAGAAAATAAACATTTATAATATTTAAAAAAAAATTAATGTTCAATGTATTTTATGATCTGAAGAATATTTGCCATAAGAATATTTTATTTCCATTTTGATAAAGGATCAAGGTAATTAATTACCATGCACTTGTACAAAGGTATTCAACTCTCATTTGACCTAAATTTGAAACAAACTAATACATTTTAAGTATAAACTGCACAAATAATATTGTATTATATTTAAATTTCTTTTGATTTAAATTTGAAGCAAACTCCTAAGTTTTAAGTATAAACTGCACAAATTATATTGTATATAATTTAAAAGCTATTGTATTATACAATGAAATATATTAAATGCCTATCAATTTATATTATATTTAAAAGTTCTCTTTAATAGACTTTGTATTTTTTATTAGAAATATAATAAGATTTAAAATGGTTATTACAGTCATTATTTGTTTTTAGTGTGTTTGTATTAGTCACTATGAATTAATAGAATATTCTGAATAGAGATACATGCCATAAATATTGTAGCCACTCACATTTATGGTCACACGTGCTCTAAAAGTATATTAACTGGATAGCCTATAATGTGAAGGTTGAGGTTCAAATTTTGGCTGGGTATAATGAGAATTATTTTATCATTTATGATTTATCACTAATTTTTTTCCTCATTCTCACCCTTCCACTCTGATACAGACACATTTCCTGTAATCTACTGTCCTCATTGCTACCTCATAGACGTAATAATAATAATAATAATTTAATTTCAGTTTCTTTGTTATAGTCCTGGCCAACATTCAGAGGACCCATACCAATATCAGCGCTTAAAAATATCTAATAAATAAAACAAAATATAAGGGTAGTTACATAAGAAAATAATTATGGCTAGGCAATGATTTAGACAAGTAAATGGACTTTAAAAGATACATTGAAGAACGGTAAACAAAATCAATACATATTTTCACTATTTAAATTAAACTTAATAAAATAAAATAAAGCAAAACATATAATTAAGAGTATTAATGGTAAGGAGGGTGTCTTAAAAAACTTTCTGACTTTGACTCTACTTTTGTGATAAAAATCAAACTATAGAGGTTGATCTGCGGACAGATACTGGTAGTATTAAGTTCAAACACCGGGGTTATTAGTGGCTTAATCTAAGAGAGGAAGATATTTTACAGGAAGCGTACCCACATTAGCATGTAGAAAACATTGTCCCCTATGAGGATAAAATGAGGTTCATCCACTGATACATGCGCAGTTTAATTAGGGCTCTGGTAGATAGGGAATTTTAAAAACTATGAACATATTTTATTGTGGCCAACATGACATTTTACTTTATTATTAGTAGCCTATTAATTAATTATTTGACAGGTATTGATACTATATATGAAAACTGTGAGATCCAGGTTACATGACTTGCCAATTGAATTTGAATATTACTAGTATTTCTGTGAAAAGTAGACTTTGCTTCCTCCGTGATCTTATTATTACTACAGTCTTAAGATTTATCTTTGTATTTCAGGTTGAAATATCTCTTATAATTTCTCCATGGATTTGAAGTTGATATATTTTTCCTTGGTGACAAAATCAAACATGACAACTATGAATACTATACACATACAAACCTAATCACGCCGTTCCATCACGGGAGAGGCAAGTAACTGTGCATATAACATTAAAAAAAACTTCGTATTTAATCCATCCTCATTAGCTTTCACCTATCCTTGCATACTCCCTTCGTTTCAACAATATCCATACACTGAATCATACATGCTCTTTTATTCTTAGAACTCTTAACGTTTCTCGTTTTCACACATTAATCCACAACATATAGCCACGTCTTACATGGCCTACCCCTTACTTTTGATCCAACACTCTACCTTCATATATTTGCTCGGTAACTCAATCCACACTTACCCTCTCAACATGCCCAAACCAACGTAACACGCTTCTTTCACATTGTAGGCATATTATATTTATAGATAGTAACAATTATTCACTCGATTTGAGTTGTCAGCTTCAGATTAGGTGTAAACATTTACAAGGAAGGAAAGTTAATTACAACTATCTGTACATTTAATGTTTAGCTATTTCTTAAAACATATTTTTAATACAGAATATAAATATCACCAAAACTATAACATCTTGAGACTTTATTAAATCAATATTGTTTCCTTTAAACTGACTGATTAACCGACACTTCAGCTCAGTCAGTAGCGTGTTTGTCTACTGAGCTAATGGTCTATGTTACAGTTCCCAGCATGGTCGAAAAATGTATTATTGGTGAAATATGCGTTTACCCCTTCATATTGATAAATTAACGACTGGGGACTGGATGTTGTGCCTCGTATAGTTTCAAGTAGATTATAAGACATATGCATCTACGACAGGCCTAGCAAGCTGGTAATGGGAAATATTTGGCTTGAATAAAAGAAACGGAAATGGATGTAAAGTTTGACTCTGTATAGGTTATATAAAAGTGTCCCACACGTATGACAGCGTACAGTTCATTTCACATAGAAATAAACTTTTTGACAGATTTAATAAGTTGATTGAACCATTTTTATATAATAATACGCCAAGTAATGCGATATACTCCTGTCAGTTCTGATGGATAATATTTTAACAATACCTATAAAATAAAACTAATAATGTAAAATTGTATTAATGTTGGCCGCAATAAGCTATCCTTGTATTTTCTAAAAGAGCCTTACTACCAAAATTCTAATATATATATAGTTAGTCAGACATCTAAAGGAGGAAATATATTCAAAAGTTTAAAAAATGTTAATATATTTACATTAATACGGCAGGCTGTATGCCATGTAGCTGTCATTTTTAATATATAGTGTGAATATTGATAACTGTAAACTATATTGGCCGTTTCCGAGCTAAGATACATATTTTTTTAATATAGGTTTTAGAAATCGAGGACAGAAAACTTACAAGACAACTACCCAGATAATCATAAAAAATAAATTAAATTAGAAACTCAAGACCAAAATGTAGGTGGTCTCTATATATTTATAAAACTAGTAGATCAAATTGTGATCAAAAACATCCTCATGTTCTTTACATTTTCCTATGAAATAATATAATTTTCTACCTCACCAAGAAGCAGTTAAGTCTTAACTACTTCTTGGTGAGGTAGAAAACACTAATTTTATATAAGAAACTGATAAAAAATCAATAAACACAAAAACCAAAAAATATCTAAAATAGGGAGAATTAGTGTATTACAAATTTAAAACTTGAAAGCAAAACTAGCGAAATCGCACACATTTACTAGTGACAGAATAATTAAAATAAACATATGTTGACATAGCGTTGTGAACCATCATGCTCTTTTGTAAAATGTTTTGTTTATTTTTTCCCCAATATGGTTCTATTACATTGTATACTATTTCATTAATTCCTTCTGATGAAATATAATGCTCTTTTTCCATTATTATCCTGCATCATTGTATATTACTTCTTTTTGCGTACTAAGCTTATCTTCCTGGGTTCAATCTTCGTGCCCAGGTTACATTTTTAATTCAAAGATTATAATGTGTTTATAACCGTAACTAACAAATATAAAATATAATAGCCTAGTTATTTAATCCATCATTTATTTAAAAGACTGAACTAATTATAGGTGTCTAAGAGGCGTGATATCACATCAATCTTGATCACCAATGGTGGAAATTTCGGGGTCCGAATGCAGGTGAGTATAATTGGGGAAAAGAGGTTTTCAAAATGTATTTTTTCTTGGCATTGGATCTCTCATACCTTTTCTGTGGAAATACGAGTTCATTTACTTGAAACTATACCCATCCTCATCCCTTCCTTAAAATTAAGTTATTGATAATCCTTGTGTTGAACGAAATAATCAAAAATAGGATAGATTTCCAGGAAACCGCATCAGTATTCTCCTTGAACTTGAATAGCGAAAAAAAAACATTTTTAAAGTAGCAGGTACACATCCAATCCAATAACTTATCTCAGTCTCTAGCATGTCTCTCTTCTGAGCTAAGGGCCCCGGGTTGGATTCACGGCATGGCCAAAAAAATGTCATTGGTGAAAATATGGGTTTACCCTTTCTTAGTGATAAATTAACAGCTGGGGACTGGATGTTATGTTGATTTTCTAGTCTTAAGTAAAGCATATAGGTTGGTAGCGGAAAATATATAGCTTGGATAAAAACAACTTAACCCTAATATAGGCTAGAAACAGTAATGCATGTAAAGTAAAGGTACACATCCAGTCCTAACCTTTCAGGTCAAACTCAGGAATGCTGACCGCTGCTCTAGCTATACTCTTCTGTTATTATTCATATAAATAAAAAAAAAAGCCAACCACAATCAACTGGCGGACATATTTCCGCCTGACCCATATTCTATTTAGGTTTAGGAAAGTATAATTAACGAGGTCTGTCAGGAATATAGAACGCTCGTCTGAAATATTAGGTGATTGATAGCAAGGAAGTAGTTAATGACCTAAGAGGGGGGAGGGGGAATAGGAGGGTAAAGAGTTTGATATGTGGGTTCCATATTTTATATGACAAACACCCGCTACAGTTGCCAAATGGTCTAAGGCGTGACTTCCATGTTGGACTGATGTGCTGATCATGGAGAGATCGGGGCTTGAATCCGGGTCCGGTCTACTGAGGGTTGTTTTTCCTTAATGGTTTCCCACTATCCTTCCAGGCCAATGAGGGTAGATTACCTATAAAAGAATTCCTTCCTCATCCCTACTCCATTAGAGTAATTATGATGAATGCGTACAACCTGATCAGGTTGTAAGATGAGGTGGTTATATTTATATATGAGAGACACTCACGAGAAATAAGATATATCTCTATACATTTCTTGTTGTGACAATAAAATGTGAATGGTGGGGTGCTAGTATACTCCAAAATGTTTATACCCAAGGTAATTCGCATTCATTTTGAAACCAAAATGATATGTCGTAGGTTATTTACACTTTTTTTTGCCGTGAATAAATTTAAATGGAATCTACTCTCATGAATCTGTTATAAAATAAAGTTTATGACAGGTGCTAAAATTGACCTAATCTATTTATTTTTGCCAGTAAATTTTCCACTTGAGGTTATAATGAATGATAATTTTATTTAGATTATTTTCTATTGAATTTCCTTTTAGTAGTGCTAAAATATAAACATATTTAAAGTAATATAATCACTCATGGGATAGCTAGAACAAGTAATTTCTTAGCATGACTAATTATTATTGCCTAAAATGATTGCCTTTTGAAATTAAATAATATATATTTAAGTTGGAGATATAGGGAACACGAGAAAAGAACAGTGTTTTTTTTTCTGTTTTTATAGCAAAACTTTTTTTGGTAAAAATAAATCAAATGTTTCTTCAGTACAAACTTCTAGTATAATTTTCTTCACGTGGTGACCTCAACAGTTCTTGAATATCGGTCAAGAATGTCCTGGAATTTAATGAAATGTTGCTCTTGATGTGAAAAGTTCGTCATCTAATGCTGCTATGCTTATGACAGGTATTCAACAATTACTGTTGAAACCCGTTTCAATAGCTGCATGATCTAACGCTCTACTCTCGTGTTATACTGAACTGCTGAGGACGGGGAGAACGTGGTTCGATCCCGGTCGGGTGCATTGAGTTTTTTCAAAATGGTTTTCCACTCTCACTCCCCGCAAATGTGCGTATACTTCCTGAATATGCCCTTCCTGATCCCTAAAACCATAAGCTAAACTAGTACATGGGCGTATATGCCGAATAAGTAGCAAGACGTGGTGCTAAAAAGAACAAAAAGAAAGTGGTAACGAAGTATATCCCCGCCGTCTTTTTCCGGTCCGAGTAAAATAGGGCTGACTGTTCCTTCCTGTGACCTCGTTACCCCTTTATACCAGGTCTTAAGTGCGTGTTCCTCTTTCAACAATAGACTCACGAGATCAAAGACTAAACATTCGAATCAAAATACTTGTTTTAAAACCGCTTTATTACACACTGTAATACTGACACGGGAACTAATGGAACTTAAAGTAGTCGGCGTATTAAAAGTTTGATGGGACGAATAAACACTCGTAATTATATAATTAAATTTAATACATAATTGTTAATTATTCTTTGTGATAAAAAAAATAGTTTCGTCATGGTACCGTTGTGTACCTTCCCCTTTGCCAACAAAATTCATGGGTTTTAGTTTAATCAAGGTGACCTGGTGGTCTATGGGTAAGGTGTCGGACTTCTGTGCTGGAGGTCTGTGGTTAAATCCTCGGTCCCGGCACAGATTTATCTTATTACCAAACCCTTCCTTCACCTCTGACAAGACGTGTATTATTCACAACTTGTGAATGTGTGGAATGCCAGGCCTCCACCGTGGTTCGGATTCCACTCTAAACTGTAGGTCCTCCATTTCATTTCACAATCACCCTACCATTACACATTAGCGTAAGTGCGTACAACCCGAATGGGTACTAAGACGTGGTGCTAATAATAATTAGTTTCATCAAGGTGTATACGGTATTTCTATATAAACTTGATTTATAAGTATTTGTTAATTAATACAAATAAATAATATAATATTGCGCGTTTGGGCTACATCATTCGTAGCTAAGTAGTGGTAAGATTAGTCAGTTCTAATGTAACGTTGCCCAGGAGACGCGTGAATGTACTAATCGTACATCTTTTCCGTGGAGGCTCTCTCCATGCCCCGATGAGATGATGGTGATAGTATGAGGGTGTGGAACCAGTGTAAACACTTATACCTAACTTAATCCTAAATAATAAAACCCTGGTGACCATTGAGGTGATTCCCCTTTCTGAAAAAATGCACAAGGTATCAGCTGAGAATTGAACCCGGGACCTCTGGGCTAGTAGTCAAGTGCATTGACCACTACTTCACGGGGCCGGTTGATAACAATGAACGAGACCATGCACCGCACACACTTTCTTGCTCCTTTACCTTAAAATGGAGCCATTTGTTTATAGCTCGGCAAATGGGAGATACCTTCAGTTTCCTCACGTATAAAAATACAATTTACAAATTATGAAAATAGTAAAGGAAACATAATCCTAAATCAATAATGATAGTCAATAAATAAAATAAATAAAAAATTAAAACAAAACAGTAACTAGCTCATTTTTATAACAACAAATTTAATGCACAATCTGATGTAATCCATATACAAATATATTTTTAAACGCCTTTTCTTACTACCCATTCGGGCTATAGGTTCATATACAGTACTAAATATGCTATTGGTATTAGGGATGAATAAGGTTATATTAAGAAGAAGCGTCCCCACAATTTCGTGGAGGAAGAGTACAAAACCATTTTGTAAAATCACCTTCAGTACACCCAAACGAGATTTGAACCTCGATCTCCCTGTCATTGGTAATCTAGTCTACTGAGAGAGTGACACCCTATACCATGTTGTAACGTTTCAAAGGGCTAGCCTAATATATTAATGTTTGTACGCCATCATTAGAGGGACATTTGAACTAACAATTGAATTGGGTCCAAGTTTGGTGTTATGTTTTATAATAATTAAAAAGGGATGATGTCTTATTTTATAAATTAAAAGTTGTGGCATCTTATATTTTTTAATTTTAGGTAGATTAACAGTTTTTTGCTAGATATTTCACACGTTGTAGATTTTAATAAAAACCCGATTATTACACTATATGCATGATAATTACTATCACGTGCGATTTAGAACACAGATTAAGATGCCATAATAGACTCTACCTACACGGCTCCTCGTCAGGAAGGAAATTAAAGAGATGCGTACCTTGAAGGGGTATATAAAGCGACATTTCTTTCTCGAAGCTTCCCAAAAGAAAAAAGGTGTGGTCATCCAGGTGCGTTTCTTTCCACAAAACTCCGTTGAATTTTTAAACAGGGACGTAGAAGGATGTCGCCATTGCTTGAAATTTAACACCTCAACACAAATAAATCTTACTAACCGCTCTCATTTATAATATCGTAATTTTGAATATGGATGTGATTAATAAATTATTGAGATGTATAATTCCATATCATTACAATGTGGCCACCAAACTGGGTAGGAAGAAGTTTCTGGCACCTAAGATAAGACAAGTGAAACGAAATGATAGACATCGTTATATTATTATTATTATTATTATTAGCACCGCGTCTTACTACCCGTTCGGGTTATACGCACTTACGCTAATATGCAATGGTAGGGTGATTGTGAGATGAAATGGAGGACCTACAGTTTAACGTGGAATCCGAACCACGGTAGAGGCCTGGCATTCCCCACATTCACAAGATGTCTTGTCAGAGGTGAAGGAAGGGATTGGTTATCAGATAAATCTGTGCCGTTACCGAGGATTGAACCACATACCTCCAACACAGAAGTCCAACACCTTACCCCTAGATCACCAGACATTGTTATAGAAACATAATGGGGGTAAGGGGGGGCAAACATGACATTTCACCAACGATTTAAAGAAAGGAAATTTTGGAAAGGTAGCAAAAAAGAGTTAACATACGAGTAGTATGGCATGATAGTTTATGACAAGTATAATTCTAGAAGGAGATGTGTAAGAGAGAGATTCAATAGTGAAACCAAGACCAGAGTACATGAATCNGTAAGAGAGAGATTCAATAGTGAAACCAAGACCAGAGTACATGAATCAGACAGAGAATGATGTTGGCAGAAGAAGGTACAAATATGTTTAAAAATATATATTGTTCAAGATTGGCAACAGTGGGTAACTGCAGATAACCAATCAAAATATTGACGATCTAATGATGATGATTACTATAATAGAATTTTCTGACCTGCTTCGGTAGCAGCATGGCGAGGCGTCACTCTCTTAATAAGCTTGACTGCTGATTACGAGGAGATAGAAGTTCGAATCTTTGTTTAGTCAACTGAGGATGGTTTTCCCTAAAAGGCTTTCCAATCTACCTCCACGGAAAAGCGGGTACACTTCCTCTAAATTATACCTTACTCATCCCTAACACATTAGTGTAACCAGCGTGTGTATAGCCCAATTGGGTAGTAAGACCTGGTACCAAAAAT
The DNA here is from genome assembly GCA_902151425.1 of Timema shepardi. NCBI lineage: Eukaryota > Metazoa > Arthropoda > Insecta > Phasmatodea > Timematidae > Timema > Timema shepardi. Next base: position 54,012 of record CABFVX010005045.1, read on the forward strand.
CTTTTTAAAAATTAAAGGATTTTGGTAGGAAGGTATTTTTTTTCTAGAAAATACAAAAATTTGGTTTTTTGTAATCAACAATGATAACATTTTATAATATTATTGGTGTAATTTTATAGGTAGTGGTAATTTATTTCAAATATGATAGCTGAAGATCAGGCGACTTGACGTATTCCTACAAGAAAATAATTCTTGTTGCTTTGAGTTGTTATTGGACTTTACTGTACATTCTCTAAAATTTACAACTAGGTTGTTTGTAGAAGTATTACCGTATTTACCCGAATACAAGAAGACCCTGTTTATAAGATGACCGCCAGTTTTTCAGTGGTTCTGGATAGGTTTTTGTAAGTGGTATTTAGTCTATCATGAACGAAGGAAATAATAATTATGGTAGACTTATTTTGTAATGTTGACATTTTTTTATTTACAAAACAAAACACCTATGTTGACTTAAAATCTAATTATGGTTGCAAACTTGCTAATTTATTTATTTTTTATCGCATTGCTTTTGTATAAGAAGGTTAACTTTAAAAAAGTTTCATAAAAACAATGATAAGTTAATTTTTACTATGACAAATGATATCGTTAGTGAAAATCCTAGTCTTCTTACATACCCTACTCCCCCTAAATACTAACATTGGATTCGACTATTAAGTATGAACACGCTAGCTTCTAAAACGTGACACTTTCACAATGATAATAATTATATCCTACAGAAAATAAAATAATATAAAGTAAAGAGATATAGGAAGACATCAAAGGACAAATATACAACAAACTGTTGCTTTTATAAAGAAAAGATAAACACGTTTCACATGTTACAAAAAGTCTAACCGATAAACACGTCTGCTACAAATTACCGTAAAAGTCTACCGCCATGACAGCAGAGCGTAAAAATTTGTGATGATTGAACAAGCATCTTTATTCTTATTTCAAAACCGATGTCTAGGAACATCTAATCAAAGATAATAATTTACTTGATATTATTAAAAAGTTAGCTATTTTGTGTAGTTTCGCGAATTAAAACTCAAGTTTGGCATCGCTAAAATTGTCTAGTAAAGTCTTCGTATTATTAATTTGTTGTTTAAAATCGATTAGAATTTTCTTATCACGTCTTACTTGACAAGCGATTGCCATGCAGGCAAAATTTAAGACTTAAATACGTAAAAATTTGATAATTCATTATTTATGTTTGGATCCATTTTTATTGTTATGAATGGCTGAATTTTTAATATCGTAGGGAATTAATTGGAAAATTAATCAAAAACAACACAACGAAATAAAATTAAATTCGATTATGCCCATCACTATCTCCAACCCATTTGATAAGTTAACCGTGTTGAATACTAAAGAGTGGTATCGAGATTTTTAGCGTATAGTATCGATTATTGTATTAATATTAAATAAGGATGAAAAATGTTACCTTTTGATGTAGGCCTAGCCCAATCCTTAGTCTGCGATTTTAAGACGACCCATAGATTTTGAAGCTACACATATTGGGACATAAACTCGCCTTAGATTCAGACAAATACGGTATATTCAATATTAATGCTATAAAATAATGTTTATACATGCACTCAAACGAGACTTGTTGTAAAACATAATTTTATGAAAATTGTTCACAAGGCAGATAAATCAGTTTGGGGGTTAAATAACGTTGATAATATATTTTAAATTAAAAGTGAATATTTATTTATCAAGGGATTTTCTCCATATCTTTTGACCAAATGCGATTGTGTTTTATTCTGGAGTATAGTAGTCAGTAGTTAACGATAACAAATTGGATAAATCTTCTTAACGTTGTTTGGACAGAGCTAATGTCGAGAAAAATCTGTAAGATAGCGTTTGTGTCGCTGAGAAAAAGGTGAGAGTTGGTGC
>CABFVX010005046.1:0-28015 GCA_902151425.1 Timema shepardi
CTTGTCAGAGGTGAAGGAAGGGTTTGGTAATCAGATAAATTTATGCCGGGACCGGGGATTGAACCTCGGCCGCCAGCATAGAAGTCCGACACCTTACCCCTGGACCACCAGATCATCAGAATAGGCAATTATAGATACTATAAAATTAACATATTGTACTCGTAACAACATGAAATGAATATATATCTCAACTGTTTGTTTAACAATCAAGGAAAAGATAATACTGGTACGGTAACTTGTCAGGGTGTACGATACACTGCATATACGTGGGTGTGACCTTACATACATACATTACCAATTCATTGACATCCTAGTCGACTTCACTCAATCACACATTACTGTATACAAAATACTATTCACCAGGATCCAAACCAGAGCCCCACGAATAATCATAACAAAGTAAAAAGAGAAGTTATATATTTAATAAAGTATTGTGCATTGTTTATTATATATTTCTTAGATATATGTATATCTCATTGTTTATTATATATTTCTTAGATATATGTATATCTCATTGTTTATTATATATTTCTTAGATATATGTATCTCTCATTGTTGTCAGATATGTTTCGAGGAGACACCTATAAAGGATCCTTACATCTGTATCAAAAACCTGGTGACGAAGGAGGAAACCAAGAGAGAGAGCTCCACGAGTGAGACGTATGCACTGAACATTCATTGTTGATTAGCACAGTATGCACTGAACATTCATTGTTGATTAGCGCAGTAGGCACTGAACATTCATTGTTGATTAGCACAGTATGCACTGAACATTCATTGTTGATTAGCGCAGTATGCACTGAACATTAATTGTTGCTTAGCGCATTATGCACTTTAAAATTGATCGCATGTTTGAGGCAGGTGTGAGTCGGATAAATAGACAATTTAAATTTTAACCAAAGGACAACATGAATTTGAAATATGTTTAAAATCAATCACAGACAATCACACTGAGATTCTAAAAATCACACAATTATTAGTGTATATATGACTTAACGTGGCATAGTTCCTAAATAACACAACAGAAACATTCTCATTCGAAGCTGCTAACACATGATAACAAACAATGTTAGAAGTGAAGCTAGCTCAGATACGTGTCTCGCTACCCATTCGGCCACTCACACTAATGTGTCAGGGGTAAGGAAGGTTGAATTTAGGGGAAGTACACCCAAGTGTGTGTGACCCTGGAGAGTGGAGAACTATGGAGTAAAAACCCACCCTTAGTGCGCCCGACTGGCGTGGAACCCCCATCTCCCTGTCTTTGGCAGTCTAGTCTAACACGAGAGTAGCGCGTTAGACCATGTGGCCACCAAAGCGGGTGGGAATTTAATCAAATGCACCTCTGTTACTAGGAAGAGGAGTAAATGCTATCAATTAAAAAAAAATGGGGCCTGAATTGAACCAGGAGGCTAACGGGGAAATGTTGTCCAAGACAGTTTACTGGTAGCCCGATATGTTCCATTTGTCGACCCTTGTATTTAATACATGATTTATTATGTTTAGGGGCTGTATCTCAAACAGAGTGGGCGCTGCAGCCGATACGAAGGCAGGTTGGTAGTATTTACTCTCACAATATTGTAATTTAAAATATAAATCTAGCTATAAAGGATGATGCAAATAAATATCGACCGAGACATTCCTGGCATCGAATCAGTTGGCACAAAGAAAATATTCCAGAAGTATTTTATCTCGTTTGAAATCCGTGAGGGAAATGGACAAACCAAATGCATCACATTTCCATCACCTACATGGAAGGGGGTGACCTGGTGGTCTAGTGGTAACGTGTCAGACTTCTATGCTGGCGGCCAGGGTTCAATCCTCGGTCCCGGCACAGATTTATCTGATTACCAAACCCTTCCTTCACCTCTGACAAGACATCTTGTGAATGTGGGGAATGCTAGGCCTCCACCGTGGTTCGGATTCCACGTTAAACTGTAGGTCCTCCATTTCATCTCACAATCACCCTACCATTACACATTAGCGTAAGTGCGTACAACCCGAACGGGTAGTAAGACGCGGTGCTAATAATAATAATACATGGAAGGGTTTTAGGAATTAAATCGGAGAAAATTGTATTCATAAAATGGTACCAAGTTAAATATATTATGCAAAAATCCATAATCCAAAACGTGAACAGTTGAAACTTTACTTGAAATTGAATTAAGTTCGAAATCATTTTGATACATACCATAAAACTCTTTTTACACATTTGTGTACTATAAAACATTTTAAATGTGTTCCTTTACGTTCCAGACTTCAACCTCGCCCACCGTATGGCAAAAATCGTGAGGACCATAATCCAAAATGACGAGAAGCTCATTCCATTTTCCCTGGAGAACATGTCGTCGAAGCAAAGTGACGATACGTTCGCTTGCGAACATTGCCACCATACGTTCAAGTTCGCCAGCCGGCTCAAGCGACACACGCTGATCCACACGGGGGATAAACCCTACTCCTGCAATATCTGCAACAAGACCTACAGACACCTGAGCAAGCTCAGACAACACTCGCTGATACACACGGGAGGGAAGCCATATTCGTGTGAAGACTGCGGGAAGTCGTTCCGACGCAGCAAGTCCCTGCGGCTGCACTCCATACTCCACAGGAACAACACCCACCTCCAGAACGAGCTCTCTCCCACCGGGCCGTTCAAGTGCGACAAGAGCTACAGTTGGCCGACCGACCTCAAGAGACACTCCACGGCGCATGCCACGGCACTTTTGTTCAAATGCGGGGTGTGCGGCAAAACATCGCGGGATGCGAAGCTGTTGAGGCGGCACGCAATGTCTCATCGTGTCCACACCGTGATCGAATGCGAGACTTGTCATGTGGCCTTCCCTTGCAAATATTCCCTGAGGCAACACGTACTCACCCACTCTAAGGAAGAAGCTCTCGAATGCGGCTTGTGCAGCAAACTATTCCTGAACAAGACCGAGTTGGAGAAACACATTTCCACTCATTCGGTCGAGAAAACAAGCTCGTGTCCGTAGTGCTCTCTCTGGGACGGTCTGCGTGTACACGCGGTGGCTCATGAAGGAAAGTTGTAAAGGTACACTAACAAAAACTACCGTATAAACACAAGCTGCCCACATTTCTCGACAGATTGTGGTTTAGAATGTGTGTCGAGACGCAATTACTGGTACATAGCTCCGTTGAGCAAGAGTTCAAGTGCAACACGAGAAATTGCAAAAACAGGAATTAAACACAAGTGTAGCTCTATTGAAAATTGACTGCCGAGAATTCCATTTATAAAGCCCAATCTGAATTTATTTGGTTGTTTTTTTTCATCAGGCCACCCTGGAATTAATATAACTTTAACCCGCCTCGGTGGCGTAGTTGGTTAACGCGCTTGTCGTGTTGAGCTCGACTGCTGAGGACGGGGAGATCGAGTTTCGAATCTCAGTCGGGTGAACTGGGGGTGGTTTTTCCTAAATGGTTTTCCACTCTCTTTCCACGCAAATGCGGGTTCACTTCCTCTAATTCAACCTTCCAAATTCCTAATCCATTAGAGTAATTAGTACTTAAAGTGTATAACCCGAACGGGTAGTAAGACGCGGTGCTAAATATTATTATAATATAACTTTACTTTTGATTAAACAGACTTAAAGCGCGTAACCAGAATGGGTAGTAAGACACGATGCGCTAAAAGGAAAAAGTTTAAAACAGACCGCAACTCGCCTGATGTCTGGTGAACCAACTCCACAGCCTTATCTCAAGTATATATTAGACTCGATAACTTGAAACAAGTGACGATTAATCAAGACAAAACCAACTACATCGTATTCTCATCACCACCTCTAATACTTGCGTCAGTTTGGTTGGTAATGGTGTTGATAGATGCGGAGAATTCAAATGAAAGTGCGAATAGGAATAAATAATAATAATATAATAATAATAATATTTAGCACCGTGTCTTACTACTCGTTCGGGTTATACGCTTTAACTACTAATTACTCTAATGGATTAGGAATTGGGAAGGTTGAATTAGATGAAGTGAACCCGCATTTGCGTGGAAGGAGAGTGGAAAAGCATTTAGAAACACCCCCCCAGTTCACCCGACCGAGATTCGAACCTCGATCTCCCCGTCCTCAGCAGTCGAGCTCAACGCGACAAGCGCGTTAACCGACTACGCCACCAAGGCGGGTTAAATAGGAATAAAGTGTGGAGAGTTGTGGAGGAGGCGACTGGACCGGAAAGAAGAGTTGTAACGAGAGTAAAGCGTGTGTATGAGGATACACCAAGTTGTGATAAAACACAACGGTTCTAAATAAAAGATGAAGTGAAGCAGAGGACTATTTGAAATGGTTGTGAGCAAAGTGGCAAGAAGTAGATTCAAGGGGGAGAAGAGAGACCAAGTACAGGAATAGTTTGATTAGGTTAAGGAGAGTGGAGTGAAATGTATCACGGCAAAGTGTGAAGGGAAGGTGATGACAAGGAAGAGGGCAAGGTTGGATGGAGGAGAGCTGAGAAAAGAACAGAACATAAAATATCTTGTAAGGATGATGAGAAAGGTGGAAGAAGGGACGATCTGATGATAAGAGAACCGCAAGGAGAGGGAGAGTTGTTCTGTGTGTTTCACAAAGAGGTGGCTAAATAGTTTTATAGTAATAAAAATTGATAAAAATAAACAAACATGTGTAAATTTAATGAAAAAGCCCGACCCAGGGAAAGGGGAACAATGTAATAATCCCAAGCACAAAGGTGACATCTTCTTCCATTCTTCTGTCTTCTAGAGTAGAGGTAGTCACACACACATTTTAACACAAATAGAATAATATTTCGGCATTGTTGCCTTTATCACACACGAAGATAAGAGCGAGTACACTCACTACTTGACACAAACACTGAATTATAAGAAGAAATTGTTAGATAAACACTGTACCAACTTTTATAGGAGCAAAGATACATTTCTCAAAGCTTTGGCTCAGGTTATCAATATAAATAAGTTTAGTGTGTGTCTCCATATATAGATAGAGAGAGAGAGTTAACCTTTTAGAAAGAAAGAAAGACAAAAGTTATCTTCTATTAAGGCCTGGTGGGCCAGTTCCCACTGTCTGGTTACTAGAAGATGTCACCTTTGTTGTGTAGGTGTGTAAGAAAAGTGCTATACAGGGTGTACTTTGTACCTCCTCACTGTCACACATGAAGCATAGACAGGGACATTGAATGTAAGAGACTAGGATAGTGGGAGCCATGAGAATGAAGTTTGTGAGGAGCTTGTTAGCTGTCGAGAGGAGAAACAGGATTAGGAATGAAGTTATCTGGTAGAGAGTGGGGTTACAGGGTACATGAGATAGTAGAGGAAGCAAGACTGAGATGGTATGGTCATGTAATGAGGATGTTGGAGTACATGAGATAGTAGAGGAAGAATGAGATAGTAGAGGAAGCAAGACTGAGATGGTATGGACACGTAATGAGGATGTTGGAGTACATGAGATAGTAGAGGAAGCAAGATGAGATGGTATGGACATGTTGGAGTGTATGAGATAGTATAGAGTCATGCAATGAGGATATTGGAGTGCATGAGATAGTAAAGTCTCATATAATGAGGATATTGGAGTGCATGAGATAGTAGAGAAATTAAACATTGAAAAGAAGGGAAAAACTTACACACTTACGAGAAAACTGTAGGCCTCAAAGTTCATAGTTAAAAAAAAACAGTATAGTTATGTAATGTTCGGGGTGTATCAGTCCCTTCTTCACGAGAGAGAGAAATACAGACCGGACTGTGACTTGAGGTAGGTCATGGTCACTTGGATACTGTTGTTACCTGTGTCTTGACTCTTGGTAAATGGATACAATGTTGTAACTGGTGTGAGTACGTCTGCTTGGGAAGAAAGAGAAGGTTATCTAAGGGTGAGCCCAGGGATTTGGTTGTATTATATTGATGAGCTAGTTCCAACCTACGAAGCTGGGAAAGCATTGCGACTATTGAGGAGGGCTCGTATGACTAGTATTATAGCACGAGCCAAAATTGGCATGAAGTGCTACTGGTTTGTCAGGTGGTTGGTATTAAAAGGTGACCATTCAACTTTGTCCGAGTGTTCCTGTGGTGAGACTGATGTATTCAGCAATACAGTAGTTCCATTGCAACTATGGAGCAGTCATGGGGTGATCCATTTGTGTGAGTCTGTTGAATGAGAGGGAAGGTTGGTCAGTTCTGCAATACAGTAGTTCCATTGTAACTATGGAGCAGTCATGGGGTGATCCATTTGTGTGAGTCTGTTGAATGAGGCGGAAGGTTGGTCAGTTCTGCAATACAGTAGTTCCATTGTAACTATGGAGCAGTCATGGGGTGATCCATTTGTGTGAGTCTGTTGAATGAGGCGGAAGGTTGGTCAGTTCTGCAATACAGTAGTTCCATTGTAACTATGGAGCAGTCATGGGGTGATCCATTTGTGTGAGTCTGTTGAATGAGGCGGAAGGTTGGTCAGTTCTGCAATACAGTAGTTCCATTGTAACTATGGAGCAGTCATGGGGTGATCCATTTGTGTGAGTCTGTTGAATGAGGCGGAAGGTTGGTCAGTTCTGCAATACAGTAGTTCCATTGTAACTATGGAGCAGTCATGGGGTGATCCATTTGTGTGAGTCTGTTGAATGAGGCGGAAGGTTGGTCAGTTCTGCAATACAGTAGTTCCATTGTAACTATGGAGCAGTCATGGGGTGATCCATTTGTGTGAGTCTGTTGAATGAGGCGGAAGGTTGGTCAGTTCTGCAATACAGTAGTTCCATTGTAACTATGGAGCAGTCATGGGGTGATCCATTTGTGTGAGTCTGTTGAATGAGGCGGAAGGTTGGTCAGTTCTGCAATACAGTAGTTCCATTGTAACTATGGAGCAGTCATGGGGTGATCCATTTGTGTGAGTCTGTTGAATGAGGCGGAAGGTTGGTCAGTTCTGCAATACAGTAGTTCCATTGTAACTATGGAGCAGTCATGGGGTGATCCATTTGTGTGAGTCTGTTGAATGAGGCGGAAGGTTGGTCAGTTCTGCAATACAGTAGTTCCATTGTAACTATGGAGCAGTCATGGGGTGATCCATTTGTGTGAGTCTGTTGAATGAGGCGGAAGGTTGGTCAGTTCTGCAATACAGTAGTTCCATTGTAACTATGGAGCAGTCATGGGGTGATCCATTTGTGTGAGTCTGTTGAATGAGGCGGAAGGTTGGTCAGTTCTGCAATACAGTAGTTCCATTGTAACTATGGAGCAGTCATGGGGTGATCCATTTGTGTGAGTCTGTTGAATGAGGCGGAAGGTTGGTCAGTTCTGCAATACAGTAGTTCCATTGTAACTATGGAGCAGTCATGGGGTGATCCATTTGTGTGAGTCTGTTGAATGAGGCGGAAGGTTGGTCAGTTCTGCAATACAGTAGTTCCATTGTAACTATGGAGCAGTCATGGGGTGATCCATTTGTGTGAGTCTGTTGAATGAGGCGGAAGGTTGGTCAGTTCTGCAATACAGTAGTTCCATTGTAACTATGGAGCAGTCATGGGGTGATCCATTTGTGTGAGTCTGTTGAATGAGGCGGAAGGTTGGTCAGTTCTGCAATACAGTAGTTCCATTGTAACTATGGAGCAGTCATGGGGTGATCCATTTGTGTGAGTCTGTTGGATGAGGGGGAAGGTTGGTGAGTTCAGCAATACAGTAGTTCCATTGTAACTTATATCTAGTGGAGCAGTCATGGGGTGATCCATTTGTGTGAGTCTGTTGAATGAGGGGGAAGGTTGGTCAGTTCAGCAATACAGTAGTTCCATTATAACTATGGAGCAGTCATGGGGTGATCCATTTGTGTGAGTCTGTTGAATGAGGGGGAAGGTTGGTGTATTCAGCAATACAGTAGTTCCATTATAACTATGGAGCAGTCATGGGGTGATCCATTTGTGTGAGTCTGTTGAATGAGGGGGAAGGTTGGTGAGTTCTGCGGGTACTACGTGGCTGAGTCGGGTAATTTAGGGAGAGCCAGAATGTTGCGGAGATTAGGGGGGGTTTGAATGTTATTCTTGGAGCGCTGTTGAGAAGTGATGAGGGTAGGATATGGTAGCCTGTGTTCAGGATAAATCTGAGTTGTCTGGTCCTCATAATACTGGGTGGTGAGCAGTATGTCATCGGAAGGTTGTCTCTAGATAGACTCTTGGAGAGGGCTCTGTTTGACTGTTGACTGTGGTTAGTTCTTCTTCCTCAGAACATAAACGTTTGGCTCTGGTCGCTAGTATATAAGGGAGAGAGCGTTTTAAAAGGATAGTTTTATTGAGACACGAGTTGGACAATCCACCCGATCCGCTCCCACTGTGATCCGAGGGACACCTGATCCATGTAAGTACTTCTTCAGTTTACTGGTTTTTCTCTTGTTGATACCTGTGTGGGCTAACGCTTTGCTCATTGACTAGGGACGAGGAAATAAAATTGAGAAAAATTGCACATGTGTTTGTGTGAAAGAAGAATGGGAGGTAACTTAGGGAAACAAACTCGACATACCCAACCAGGATTCAAACCCTGACCTCCATATCATCGGTAAACCAGACTAGATATGTGTCGACATTTAGTTGATGGGCGTACCAATGCGAGTTTCTCCCTAATTGAGTCAGGGAATTTGCACATACAACTTTTAGCCCTTCCCATTTCTACTTTACGTCTCTGATTATGTAGTTGTGATGATATTCCATTAAAATATAATTATCGGTGAGCCTCACTTTTCCATTTTTGTCAATTTTGTGTATAGTTTGGGTGTGCTAATATTTAGTAGGTGGTAGTAACGCAACCTCTATTTAAACAGAGACGGAATGGTTGGGAAAAAAAGGAGAGATAGAGAGTGGTTCCTAACCTTTTCAGTCGTGTCACCCCTATGACCTATCCGAGAACCTTTCTTTATCCCTTCTTAAAAAAAACTTGTTGCGAACTAACTATTTATCGAGAGAAAAAAAAATTCAAAACAAAAACAACGTCTAAATTTTACAGGTAAAATATTGGTGAGAAGGTTTTGTTTTTTTTTAGTCTCCGACAGAGTGCATCTTAAATCATGCTTGCTCTACATTGAGTCGGTTTCTAACCTTTGTTTTTATTGATACCAAAGTCGAGAAACCTCTCATATCTAGTACAAGTAGTAACAAATGGAATTAAAATTATTAGAGCCCTGTCAGATATAATAGGATATTCGACTCCCCGCGTTTCACAAAAATATAGGGAGGTCATAGCTTTGAAATTCCACTTTAAATGTGTTATCCTCGCGTAGACCAAGGAAATGGACGGGGAAACCATAATCCTTTGTAAACCACTGTTCTAGAGGCACCCATCTTCAAATATTTCCCTAGGAAGAATACATTGACCTTACCACCATCCCACCCGAATTCTCCATACAACTTTTTGAGAACAGCATACCCATAAATTTTCTCATATGCCATAGGTTTACACTTATGAGCTCAAAAACCAAACAAACCTTTAATTTTACTAGTTTAGTTTCAATATATGGAAAAAGTCCCATCTTTACCATAAAATTGAAAGTAAAATAATAATGACATTTTATCATTTACTCAAACCACTAAACAAGAAAAATAAACCGCCTTTGACTACAATAGTATCAAAGTAAGAAAACCAAAGAATATCTAACCTCTAAAACGTAATCTTCAATATGGAGAAAAACAAAAATACCGTAAACAAAATGATACTATAATCGAATTAAAATGGTCGATATTTTTTCGAGCAAAATTGAACAAAACAAGTAGGAGGGTAATTTTAGTAGCCTAGGATAATTTGTAGGCTTCTTATCAGGCTAACTGTTAAAATTAAGGTTATAATATATTTCATCTAGAGTTTGTCACAATTGTTTAGTACTATTTGTACTGATTTAATTCTTAGTTACTTTAAGTTTATTTAACAAACTTTATAATTTTTTAATAACGTTCATATTTGATTGGTTAAGGAGTAGTAAATGACAACATTATATCTTCTTTAATTTTATTCCCTTTTACTTATTTGATAGTAGATTACCTAGTCTAAAACCCTTGGTTTTCATCAGACCTAAAGATGGTGTAGTTATGTATTATCAATGATAGTTCTGCTCGCATCGACTTTTTAGAATAGTCCCACACCTGTGACGAGTGGGCGTAAGTTTGGATCAGATGGAACAAGCTATACTCTGAGACGACGCGAACAGCTTTTAACTCATTTCCGTTCTCTGTTTTAAGATGGCGGAAGCAAACTTTTTTTCTTGATCATCTGATAAACCAAGTACTAATGATGATTACGTCACTATTCAGTTAGTTTCTACTAACATGAGCGAAAATGCTTCAAAATGGTTAAACAATAGCTGGGAGTAGACTTATATTTTTGAAATATTTAACTTTGAAAAATGACCCTTCGCCCACCACTTGTGTAGATAGAGTATCTAATTAGATCATGCAACCACTAATGCGGGCTATTTTAAATATTATGTTGTTATTGTTAATATTATGTTGTATATATTGTTATTTAATTTGCAACTGTAGCCCACAATTTGCGCTATGTCCCCATTTAAAAAAAAACTTTCCAGTGCACTTCTTTTTGCGACCACAATATTCTGGCTGGTAAAAAAAAAGTTATTGGGTGTCAGGAATAAGTACCTAGGCCTGATTACATACTGAAGTAAAAGTGAAACCTGAAGTTTAAGCTCAGGTTATAAGATAACCTGACATTGAAACAGGTAATAAACATCTTAAGCTGAGGTTATATTTGAATCTCGATAAACCTGGCATTGAAACAGTGGCCCTGAGCGCTTTGGAAATCAATCATGGTTTCCATGGCACACCGACATTTATCACGTTATTCGGACACCTTTAATGATATTTTCGTTTAATAGTTTTAGCAATTCAAAAAGAACATTCAAATTTATTCTTTGAATTAAATACTGAATAAATTAATTGATATATGTAATAACAGATAAGATTGTGTAATTTTTTGTATTTATAATTGGTCATTAAGTTTTCAGTAGGGGGTTAAGGCGAATTTATATTATTTATTTATAATAACTCAGATGATTTTATAATTTTGTTTGATCATGAACGTGTCTGAATTTCTAACTTCGGGTTAACCCAAAAAGTGGGTGGAAGAGATAGTTAATTAATAATTTGGGTCCCACCCTATTTATATATATATTACATAATATTGGATTAGGCTTTGCTTGTGTAATTTAAGTAGTGATTACATTAATAATTCTCTGTGTTAGCTCAACATTAAAATAAACTCAATTTTTGTTTATTATATACGTCAGATTCATCAAAAAAGACTGAACACTTATCTCAATAGTTTGTTATTATTTGTAAATTATATAATATAGGTTAGTTCTCTTTACCAAAGTGTTACTAATTTCGTGTTAAATGATTAAAGAGCCTATGGCAGTAACTTAATTTGTTCAAATAAAACTATAAATTTTGATTTTGTTCAAAACACATGTTATTTCAATTTTTTATATGTATAATAATAAAATAAGAACATTTGTTTAAAACATTATCTCTTCTATATTTAATATACTTGAAGATTGTTTTTTAGGTAATATATAATTTACTAAAAATAAGCTCACAAACCTAATAATGCACATTGTAAAGGGGCTATACTCTTAAATTTAACTAACAATTCACATCTAAATATTTACATATTAAATCACAGAGCCATATATCAATTAGACTGTCTTAAATATTGAAATTCTTTACGCGTGCTTTATTCTATGTATTTTAGATCTTGGCTTATATTCAGGCATAGTTTAAATTGCTTCTAATAAAAGTACCATAGCTCATCACACATGATTTAATATACAATACAAGGATAACAAATGAGACCTAATGATTATGGTCAAACGCATTTATTAACTATAGCAAATTAATACTTCTATCCACAATAATTAGGTAATTATATCATTAATCGCTCTCAATTTGTGTTCAAGGCAGTAAGAACAAAAATGAAATATTTAATCTTAATTAAATCATATTATTTTACAATAATATCACTCTCACTGACGAAAAAAATCGTAGGTTCTTTAAAATATGCACACAATATAGTTTTTGTGTGCCTTGTATCCTTTGTATTTTAATTGGATTTTAGCTCTACTCTGATTGGCTGAAACATATACACCGGTAATGTCTTATACGTAAATACTGAAGTTGAAGCGAAAAAGAGAAACAAAATGGTTAACAGGGTTAAAAGAGGGATAGATGAAGGACAAAAGAAAATGGAGGTGCTTATCAACACCAAAATGCTGGATGCGAGAAATAATAATGATGATGTCTAAATAGGTGAAGTTTTGCCACATTTATGAAGATGCAATTTGAATTATTTATTACACTGATTATGAATGCTCTTTTTTGTTTTAGAAACAATGTTATCTAACTTTAAGAAAATTATCAGTTAAAGCTCTAATCGTTATTATATAGCATTATCTATGAATCTAAATCAAACATCACTAACATATTGTATTATTTTAGAAATATTATATATAAATTGCGACATCCATTTTTCTACACCATACTTTTACTATTAGACTTTTCTACGTTGATCTTCTTTATTCATAAGTTTCATTAGTGGTAATTTAAAAGTTAAATACATGAGTAATTATTATTTATTTTATTTACACCTGTGTAATGCTAGTATTCAAATAAATAAAAGTTATAACTTCTAAGTAAAAGTTGTAAGGTACATTACTTAGAAGTTTTTATTGAAGTGTCACACCATATCAAAAAAAGTTCCACCCCTTCTAGGAAAAGGGGCAAAGACTACTCTAAGGCATTTTCCATTTCAAATTTAAAAAATATTTACTGCCTAATTTAACACATTACATAAATTTAAGACAAATATAAATGACTATTTTAAGAACACTTGAAAAATAGCTTACTACAAAACGTTTAAGTGTTCAATATAGATCCACAATAAAATATAATCTTGAAAATAATGTACAATATCTAATAGATGGCATCTTTAAATATAGATTTGTTTATTGGCATAAAATTTAATCCCCATAAGTTTCTATATTGAAAAGACCTATAATGATTTGCGTATTGAAATTTACGAGGTATGATACAGAGCAAAGTGGTGAGTGACTCGAAGTAGCCATTTTCAAACAGTATTCTATTCTTTCTCTTTGCATTTACACAACTCTCTGAGTGAGGACGGGGCACCAATACGTGATAAACCTAGTCTGATTAACACAACGTTTCAAAATGTAAGTTAACAATTATATCTCTGTTTCAAACATACATAGAGTAATTTATTTCCTGTATTTATGTATTAATAACTCTTTAAAAACTTGGTTCTCCTTAAGAAAGACTACTTTTCAAATAGTAGTATATAAATATGGCATATTTTCTTTTTTCAGAGGGTATGGCCTTCTGCATCATGTATATATTTTCTCTTTGTAATAGCCATTGAATTTTCCAAATATTAGCTACGGCCCATCTTTTTTGAATATCATGATTAGAACTGTTTTATTGGATAGTCAATGCAATTTTAGGAGTAACATTTTTGTTCACATCCAAAATCCAGCTACTAGTGTTAATGTTTGAATTCTTGAATTTTAATGTCAATTCAAACTTAACGGAAATAATATTTTTCCTAAATGTGATGTTTTAAATTAACTAAAAAACCCTTCCTCGTCACGCTTTACGAAATATGGGATATTTAATTATATCTACTATTCATTTGTGAATAAATATTGATTTGTTAATATCCGTGCCCTTGTGAATAAAAGCCTGGTCTGGTTATTTACATGATATTTTAAGCAATTTAAAAAGGCTATACAGTTGATCATATATTAAGCATTTCCAATTGAATCAAATATAAATTATTTTGGGTTGAGAAAGCCTTAAAGACAAATAAACGTAAATTATGAATAATAAAGTAAACAAACTTTTCTCTTCATTATTTCTAAAATTCTAATTAGATTAAATACTTTAGCCACAGAAAGCAAACTATCCTTTTCTTAGTTGTATTTTGCTCTGACCTTAACCTGACAATATTTGTCATTAAATAACTTGTAACATTTTTGGATCAATATTAAAATAAAATACAAGCTTTTCATGTGCTTAAGAGACTGCAAGATAGAATTTATTTAATAAAGACAAAAAAAAGCCAACAATTCTAACCTAAAATACTAATTACATTATGTTATTCAAGTAATAGATGTAAACATTACAAAAGGAAATATCATCTGGGAAAAATTATTGTTAACATGAGTTATCTTAAGGGCCTAGTTTTGGTTTTCAGTAAGCTTTGTTACAGAATAACCCCTTTCTTTTGAATTTAAACTACCAGTTAAAATAATGGTTCTCTTAAACAAATACTTTAACCCTTGAAAATGTTTTCCCAACAAAACCACTACATACTTATCATAAATAGACATTAAGGTTTTGTGATTTAAGAACAGCACCTTTAATTGAATGTATTTATCTTAAAAAACAACAACCAGGAAATCACAAAAATGTGGTTATCCAGCAATACTAAATTCAAGATAATTAATAAAACTTTCTTATTGTGAACAATTCAAAACCAATCTCATCCAAGTGATGCTGGAAAATTATCGTCGAAAAATCTGTTTGAAACTGAACTGAAACACACTCATCGAAATTCATCCACTGGAAGTCAAATATTAAAATGATGTGTGTGTGTGTATATATATATATATTTTTTTTTAAGGATAAATAATGAATGCATACATATAATTATGTTCCTTTCTAACCTGACTTAACCTAACCTTCATTACAATAATTATTCGGCTGATTTGATCTAACCTTACTATCGTTCTGTTCCCTAATAAATTAGAATCTCAGTTAATATTCACTAACTTTCTTAGTATTAGTGAGGGGACCTGGCGGTCTAGGGTTAAGGTGTCAGACTTCTATGCTGGCGGCCGGGGTTCAATCCTCGGTCCCGGCACAGATTTATCTGATTACCAAACTCTTCCTTCACCTCTGACAAGACATCTTGTGAGTGTAGGGAATGCCAGGCCTCCACCGTGGTTCGGATTCCACGTTAAACTGTAGGTCCTTCATTTCATCTCACAATCACCCTACCATTACACATTAGCGTAAGTGCGTATAACCCGGACGGGTAGTAAGACGCGGTGCTAATAATAATAACAAGTCGGTGTGGATTGTGCAGTGAAATAGTGAGAAAAGTGTACCCTCTGTCTCAAACCGAGGACCTCCTCTTTTCGTGCCTGTTTTTAATTGTGGTTGTGTTGTTTCAGGTTGGGGACAATATTCCCCAAGGAGGAGCCTCAAGACATTATCATCAAGGAGGAGCCGGAGGTAAGCATTCTGGAGAAATATGGAGGGATAGTCACGATTCGACACAACCTTTGTTAGGTCTGTTTGTTGTTTACTGAGTGCTCTATTATGACTTTATAATAATGTACTTTGATCAGAATAAAGAAAGCCCACTTCGGGAAAGAGGTGAAATGTGGGAATCCAATGCACAAAGGTGACATCTTCTTTCTTTCTTGTCTTCTCTATTTAGTTAAGCAATGGAGTGGTTTAGTTTTTGTTTAAAGTGTTGACGCGCATGGATGCGTGTCTTGAATCGTCGCTTCCCCTCCACTCTAATACGTAGCGGAGATAACGATCACTAGCACAAGGTAACACAAATAAATTTACTATAACAAAAAATAAGATGATATGAAGGTTTACAGAAGCAGAACAAGATTTAAAGTTAAATATCGGGTACAGTGTATAGTGTTGGAAATATCAGTTCGGAGTATCAAGTATAAATTCAAAGAAAAAGGAAAACAACATCTTTTGATTGAACACACGTCAGGATTTAACAACTCCAGAAATATAGGACCTTGTATCTCGAGAGAGTAAGTGTCTAAAACAACAGAGTAATGGTTAAAAGGGCAGTTAAGTAGAAAGAGCACAAAGGTAGTCGGACTTGCACCAGAAGGGTCTAAACAGAAAACATAGTGAAAGAATGACTAATAAATAATACTACTGTAAATTCTACAGTTTTACCAACATTAAATACAGAGCCAAACGAGGCGCCAACAAGGGGCGAGAGGAAATACTATCCGTGCGGGCCACTACATGGAACTAGCCGTGTTCCGCACTTTGTGCAGCCTAAATAGTAACACAGAAAAGGTGCCAAAAAGAGTGTAGTGTGACACTGACCTAACTTGGTCCTAGACAAAAGAGTGTAGTGTGACACTGACCTAACTAGGTCCTAGACAAAAGAGTGTAGTGTGACACTGACCTAACTAGGTCACTAGACAAAAGAGTGTAGTGTGGCACTGACCTAACTAGGTCCTAGACAAAAGAGTGTAGTGTGACACTGACCTAACTAGGTCCTAGACAAAAGGTGTAGACAAACTGCTTATAACCATACAAATATAGAACATGTGAACATGCCGTTTAGGGCGTTACTAAACATTACTGTGCCATAAGCACTCAGAATAGTTAAATGAATGCATGGATTAGAAAAACTTGACCACTTGGTCCTCCTCATATATAGAGCTTAAAACCCCCGTATTTAAGTTATGTCAAATGGACATATGGCCAGACTATCCGACAATAGTTATTAACCAATTGGTTGCTTTGGCCAAATAAAACATGTCTGAAGGACATACAACATAATCAGTCATTCAGACTAAAAATAAAACATGTCAGAAGGACATAAAAAACATAATTATAGAGCACAACTTCAGTATTCCAAGTCGGAGATATAAGGTGATACTTAATCGGATCTGCGATGCGGCGGTGAGTCCGACTCCTGATCCATTGTGACCACCAGTACTAGTGGCGCTGGAGATTAGCTCAGAAGTTCTTCCTTCGACGAAATTTTACAAAGAAGTACAGTTATGTGGCACACGGGTTCCCATGTTTTATACTCTTGGTCTAACTCTGGAACGAACCAAACGGAGGGATTGACGGCCGGGGGGTGGGGGTTTACAGGAGAGAGTGTTTCCCAGAAGCGCCTCTAAGGAATCAGCGCCTTAAGGTTAAGGTGTCGACTGGCGATACTGAAGTTCTTTTTCATCTCATGCGTCAAACGACTAAGACATCCACCAAGCCACCATGCCTACGGAAAGGCTTGGGAAAGCATGGTGATAATATCAGACTGCATCCTGTCCATTGTTAGCCATTTTCTTCTACTTTCTAAAGAAATAGATTGTATTTGTTTTAATTTTCTTCTTTTGATTCCTTTATTTCATTCGTAGCCTTATTGTCATGCTTGTAGATGTCCTTTATATAGAAGACATGCTACAGTGTCTTTCCCATTCCCGCTTTTTTTGTTTTATAAAGGAAACAACGTCGAAATATTATTATATGTGTGACTATTTCTATCATAGAAGTCAAAATAAATAAAGACGTCACCGTTGTGCTTTGGATTTTAACCACATTTTCACTTTGTGTTTTATTTTTATCAATCTTCATTATTATACAATCATAGCCGTCAGCTCTCCCTATTGTTAGACAAATGCTGTAATATGTTAGCATATAAGACATTATTATTATTATTATTACGATGTGTGTCAGATGACGATCACCTCGCCAGTGTTCGTCGCAGTCAAGTGTGATCCTGATGTAGCCGACAACTTTGCTTCAGAGGATCTGATACTCAAGCAGGAGCTAAAGGTAACGAGTGGTTCAACTTATTCACAGATACAGTAGGCAACAAGTTGTGCGCATTCCCTGAGCCTCTCCTTACACAGATACAGTAGGCAACAAGTTGTGCGCATTCCCTGAGACTCTCCTTACACAAATACAGTAGGCAACAAGTTGTGCGCATTCACTGAGACTCTCCTGATTCAGAGCTAACATACTCGTATGGGGTTGTCTTGACAATTTCTGAGGAGTAGGCTGGGAGTGACAAGTATGGACGAGGGGAGGATGCTTGAAGGGGAGGCGATGGGCAGGTGACCGAGAGGGAGACCTAGGGACAGGAGGATGAAGGGAGTATGTAGAGGAGTAGATTGGGCCGGTGTGGAGGACAGACAGACCCTGCCAGTGGGAGGAAACTGTGCATCATGATGACGACAATGACGAAGATGACAGTGGCGATTATATACTTACAGATATTGTATAAGTCTTATGTATCATTAGCTAATATATGGACTTTACCATAAATAATGGAAGTCCTGCTTCTGGGATAATTTTAAATAGCAACGAAGACACAGGAATTAAACCTGGGACTTGCACGTCACTGCTCTAACACAGAGACATTCTTGTATGTCTAATATCCAGGGACTAAGTGTCGAGTCGAGTTTGTGATAACGTATCGGCCACTCAAGCCGCGGGTTCGATTCCCGTGTCCAAGTTGACATCTTTCGCTTTAATGAAAATGAACTAATTTATATTTACAATATAGAAGAAACCCACTCAAGCATTTCTTACTAAATTAGGGATTCTGGAATAAGTTGTTTCAAAGTGGAGAATATCCCCTATTTATCTGTGTAAATACATGAGCGCCTCTATATCACACATTGTGTGTTGTGTTTCAGTACACAACCCAAACAAGCAGGGATACACAATGAACAAAACCAAAAAACCTAGCTAATTTGGGACTCTGTGGGATTTGAAGGTTGGCCTTTAGGCTCCCAGGAAAACCTTATGGTGAACTTAACATTATCTTAAGGCCAACGTGTGTGTGTGTGAGAGAGAGAGCGAGAGAGAGAGCAAGAGAGAGAGAGAGAGAGAATTTTAAAAATGATTTAATACATAGTTTCAGAATTTGCTGAAAGTTTTTAAAATTTGCCTCAAATTGATTCTTAGTATTCTGAATAAGTAATTGAAACAACTGATGAGACTCTTCCTGCGAGGGAGCGTTGGGAAAACAACAACATGCATTGTTTTTAGCACCGCGTCTTATTAGGGATTAGTAAGGTTGAATTTAGAGGAAGTGTTCCCACATTTGTATGGAGGGAGAGTGGGAAAACCACCCTGTGTATACCTGGTCGGGGATCAAACCCCAATTTCCCCTGAGAGTAGCTCCTTAGACCATGCGGCCACCTAAGTGGGTAATGCAGATAATGCACACAACAAACTTGTGACCCTATCCATGACTGTGTGGCCCTATCCATGATTCATTTCTTCATGCACCTAAATACAAACACATTTTTTTTAAGAATGAAATTTTAAGTAAATTTAATATAGTTGTACAAGTGAAATATATTTCAATTAGACCAAAACTATATATTGAAGGACTCTATTATGTGCTATTTTATAATATCTTAGAATATAATCAAATCAATTAAACCCTGAATTTTCTCAATACATTCTAAGATTTACAAAGTACTCAAAATTCAAGTTTTGTGAAATCTTTGAGCCAAGTTCAACCAGCTCTAGCTCTACTAGAACATTCACACAACCCAACATACAGTTATATCTCGGCCAACATCCATATCTTCGCAGATGTTGATGAGAACCGAACAATACTAACACTTTGTGATAACATATCTAGTACTAACCTGCGCTACTGTACGGCTCTGAAATACTTTGTCTCCCTTCCAGGAGGCGCCCGATCTAGTACTAATACTTTGTCTCCATTCTAGGAGGAGCCCGATCTAGTACTAACCTGCGCTACTGTACGGCTCTGAAATACTTTGTCTCCATTCTAGGAGGAGCCCGATCTAGTACTAACCTGCGCTACTGTATGGCTCTGAAATACTTTGTCTCCATTCTAGGAGGAGCCCGATCTAGTACTAATACTTTGTCTCCATTCCAGGAGGAGCCCGATCTAGTACTAATACTTTGTCTCCATTCCAGGAGGAGCCCGATCTAGTACTAATACTTTGTCTCCCTTCCAGGAGGCGCCCGATCTAGTACTAATACTTTGTCTCCATTCTAGGAGGCGCCCGATCTAGTACTAATACTTTGTCTCCATTCCAGGAGGAGCCCGATCTAGTACTAATACTTTGTCTCCCTTCCAGGAGGAGCCCGATCTAGTACTAATACTTTGTCTCCATTCCAGGAGGAGTCCGATCCAGTACTAATACTTTGTCTCCCTTCCAGGAGGAGCCTGATCTAGTACTAATACTTTGTCTCCATTCCAGGAGGCGCCCGATCTAGTACTAATACTTTGTCTCCATTCCAGGAGGCGCCCGATCTAGTACTAATACTTTGTCTCCATTCCAGGAGGAGCCCGATCTAGTACTAATACTTTGTCTCCATTCAAGGAGGAGCTTGATCTAGTAATAACATGCGCTACTGTATGGCTCTGAAATACTTTGTCTCCATTCCAGGAGGAGCCCGATCTAGTACTAACCTGCGCTACTGTATGGTTCTGAAATACTTTGTCTCCATTCCAGGAGGAGCCCGATCCAGTACTAATACTTTGTCTCCATTCCAGAAGGAGCCCGATCTAGTACTAATACTTTGTCTCCATTCCAGGAGCAGCCCGATCTAGTACTAATACTTTGTCTCCATTCCAGGAGGAACCCGATCTAGTACTAATACTTTGTCTCCATTCCAGGAGGAGCCCGATCTAGTACTAATACTTTGTCTCCATTCCAGAAGGAGCCCGATCTAGTACTAATACTTTGTCTCCATTCCAGGAGGAGCCCGATCTAGTACTAATACTTTGTCTCCATTCCAGGAGGAGCCCGACAAGCATCTCACGTGTATATCTTCACACCTCTATTACTCTGAGCCACCTCAACATTACAATGTGAACCATAAAACTAATCTATTTGTGCAAAACACATACTCGAACCATTCACCGGCTCTGCCGATATTCCCCGTCGCCGCAAACGACACCTTTCCACCCAAAGTGCACGCGGAAAAACCCCAACAGAACAAAAGAGCGTTTAGGACAACCGAAGAGGGGGAGAGCGAAGACTTAGTCTGCATATTGTGCGGGAAAAACTTCAAGTCCTTGAAGAACCTCAAGAGACACGTGAACGTACACGGCTGTGAGCGCACGTTCGGATGTTCTCAATGCTCGTGGGCGTTCAAGACCAAATACGCGCTTGAGCGTCACACTCAATCTGTGCACGTGGCGGACAGACCATTCAAGTGAGTATCAGGCCACAAGCGAGTTATAACGACGTGTTGGCTAAGATAGTGCCAACATTTGGAAATAGAGGGTGTCGTGTGGTCAGCACAACAAGCCCTCCAACCAACTGTTAATATCAGTTTTCCAGTCCAGAGCCGCTATTCCTTTATTCAAGTAACCCGCCTCGGTGGCGTAGTTGGCTAACGCGCTAGTCGTGTTGAGCTCGACTGCTGAGGACGGGGAGATCGAGGTTCGAATCTCGGTCGGGTGAACTGGGGGTGGTTTTTCCTAATTGGTTTTCCGCTCTCCCTCCACGCAAATGCGGGTTCACTTCCTCTAATTCAACCTTTCCAATTCCTAATCCATTAGAGTAATTAGTATTTAAAGCGTATAACTCGAACGGGTAGTAAGACGCGGTGCTAATTATTATTATTATTTATTCAAGTAACTCCTCCTTTGTCCCTGCGGGGTTGAGTTGACCTTGTTCCGGACCCACTGCTTCACAGAAAATATGGGAGCACCAGGGATTGAACCGAGGACCTCTTGATCTGTAGTAACCAGAAATTCTGACCAGTAGATTATTATTTTCATAATGTTTACAATATAAAATAGTTTTGCTGAAAAAAAAAGCTAATGGTCATTTTTACTGATTTTCTGTCCACGAGGAAAAGCTTGAAACAAAAATTACAAGTTTCATATTTTAGTTTAAAAAAATTAAAGTAAGACCTATTTTTTTAGCGTCACGTCTTACTAGCTGTTCTGGCGATACTCATAATTATATACTAATTAACATTAATTTGATCCTAAAACTTAGCTCAGTCTGTAGTGTGTCTGTCTACTGAGGTAAAGGTCCCTGGTTCGATTAATGGCATGGTCGAAAAATGTATTATTGGTGAAATATGGGTTTATGTTTTCACAGTGATGAATTAACGGTCGGGGACTGGCTGTTGTGTCTGTTCTAGCTTTAAGTTTAAGTCATGTACTGATATAGTTAATCAGTTTAGAAAATGCACATTAAATACTTCAAATAAAAGGAAAACCCATTAATTTGATGTTATTTAAAAAAATATTTCGTTAGAATATAATTATTAAAAATAATTCAAATTATTTTAAATTGGTGTGAAAGTATTCAAAATATATTATAAAAACATAGCACACCTACAGTGTTGTGTAAATTAATAGAAACATTGCATTGTACAGGGAAATTTCGGTTGGCTTCAACTAGGTTGGTCAAACTGCTAACAATTCAGTTATTACCCAGAAGGCTGTGCTAACAGATGTTTATTGTTTAACTATTAGGTTGTGTGTCTGGTGTAGTGTGATGTTAATAATAAGCTGTGTCTGATTTAAAAACAAAATCAATAATATTAATATTTAGCACCGCGTCTTACTACCCGTTCGGGATATACGCTTTAAGTATTAATTACTCTAATGGATTAGGAATTGGGAAGGTTGAATCAGAGGAAGTGAACCCGCATTTGCGTGGAGGAAGAGTGGAAAACCATTTAGGAAAAACCAAAGATTCGAACCTCGATCTCCCCGTCCTCGGCAGTCGAGCTCAACACGACAAGCGCGTTAGCCAACTACGCCACCGAGGCGGGTAAAAAAAAATCAAAAGGTTTCCATTAATTTGCACAAAACTGTATAGTTGAATTGTTGTATGAAACTCTGCAGCATTTAGTTATTTTTAATATTGTAGTTTTCTTTACAAATAACTAAGGACTTTTAATTTTCACTTTGTTAGTTTATCGGTGACCTGGCGGTCTAGGGGTAAGGTTTCAGACTTCAGTGCTGGAGGCCGGGGTTCAATCCTTGATCCCGGCACAGATTTATCTGATTACCAAACCCTTCCTTCACCTCTGACAAGACATCTTGTGAATGTGGGGAATGCCAGGCCTCCACCGTGGTTCGGATTCCACGTTAAACTGTAGGTCCTCCATTTCATCTCACAATCACCCTACCATTACACATTAGCGTAAGTGTGTATAGCCCGAACGGGTAGTAAGACGCGGTGATGATAGTAATAATAATAGTTTATCTTTCCTTGCTCCCCTCTCGTATGGCCGGCTCCTCATTGTCACACCCGAGCAATAACTCGAGATGTGATAGAAACATTGGTGTTCCAGGTGTGAGCTGTGTGACGACAGTTTCTGGCAAGAAGTGACTCTGAAGAAACACGTAGCGCAGCACGTCAACGACAAACCCTTCCTGTGCGTGGAATGTAACATATCGTTTCCTCACATGAGTTCGTACAACAAGCACCTCACTTTCCACGCTCCGAAACCGAAACACAAATATAAATGTGAATTCTGCGAAAAGATTCTGCAGACCAAGTACAATCACGAGCGACACATAATGTTCAAGCACAGCAAAGACGCAATCCCCTTGACATGTATGCTGTGCGATATCAAGTTTAGCTCGAGGGGTTCGTTGAAACGACACATCAGTCTGCATATGAACGAAAAGTTTCCGTGTAAAGCCTGTGATAAGAAGTTTACTTGGTACAATCTCAAGGTTCATAATAACCGCTACATCAAGTCCGGCAGGTCGTGTGCGGGTAACACGGTCCTGGATCAAAACGAGAGCTCGGTCGCGGCTCAAGTGATGCTTTTGTTCAATATGTAGCGCGTAAAGTTACAAGCCCGACTGCCGAGATAATAGCCCATGTTCTCATCACCTTTCTTCCTCCACTCCTCTCGTCCTCGTGCCCACCCCCTCCAACCCTCCCCACATGTCCATCCTTGTCACTCAGACTCTGTACACGGCCTCCTCTTGCTTCCCTCTCCCCCCAACTTCCCTCCACCATCTTATTAACATAATACAATATCTGTGGCACGCCAGCAAACAAAACCTGAAACCGACCAGGCACAATTCTTGTCTAGGCGCGGCACCACCAGGATTGATGGATATGCAGATTCTTGGTAAAATAATTAAGTAACACGTTGATAAAAAAAGAACAAGATCAATAAATATTACTTTGTATTAAAATACACTTACCTTGGTGATGATGGAGTAGAAATTGTTTGGATATAACACTAAAAAACACACAAACACATTTTTTAAGGACAAGATTTCACTGTCACAGACAGCTTCATCAGGTCAGGAGAGTAGACTGATTTCTTGGTTGAACTGTAAGGTTGACTGTCGACAGTCATCTTTGGACAGTCAACCTTACAGTTCAACCAAAAGCATCAGTCTACTCTCCTGACCTGATGAAGCTGTCTGTGACAGTGAAATCTTGTCCTTAAAAAATGTGTTTGTGTGTTTTTTAGTGTTATATCTAAACAATTTCTACTCCAGTATCACCCAGGTAAGTGTACTGGCTATCCCTCCATAATTTAAACCATGATTTAGCCTAGTGCTCTATACCACATAACCTTTGTATTTAAATATAATTTCTCCATATTATTGGTTGTTTGTGAGCACTTTTAATAATGTAATCTTCGTATACTTGTTTCCCCGTGACTCCACAGAGTCTAGAGGCTCAAGAGAGGGAGCCTATGGTGATTGGTTGATCTTAAATTTGTTACTTAAAAGTTTAGAAAAAAAAAAATCTTGTTTAATTTTAGTGTAACTTGTGTTTTCAAATATTGTGAGAGGAACAGTGGCGCCCCAAGGGGGCACGTGGAACACTAGTACCTCATCCATTCTTTAAGATAGCAGTCCACAAATATTTTTTAGTAAAAACTTAAAAACATATGTAGGAAGGCTAAAATATAAAGCTCCGAAGATGTGTCAAATATACTGGGAAGACATTTTATTTCCTACTGCCCGCGAGAACATTACCACGTGCGCCACTGGCGAGAAATATTGTTTCTGAACATATAACTGGTGTATGATATGTTTATTGCACAAAGTGCACAAACCCTGTCGTATTATTAAATTCTGTGATCTTACTTTTAGCAAGCATTCTTCTTTTACCCTTCAACCTCGACAATACCTTCTTCTTGTACACATCCTATCCTATTGTTGAAATAAAATATGTGGATCATAAATTTTCCACAATCTGCGGTCTTGTTTTATTTTATTTCACTTTACGGTCGAGTCCAGTTTGAAAATAACTTGAACATAATGGAATATTTTCAAAGCTGAATCGAAGTTTGAAAGTTGTTTTATGATTGGAGAAATACTATATTGTACTTATTGATACAAAATTTTGCACTAAAATAGTTTCTTATTGCACAAATGTTTGTAATATTTCATTAAAATCTGGTAAATCCAGTTACTATTTATCACAACATACAATTCGCTAACTTCAGATTTTCTCCGAGGAATATTAATCTGTAATGTAGATAACAGCTCGGTCATATTTTATAGTAAAAGCAGTATTTATGTTTGTAAGTGAAGTTGAAGCCAGTTTGGAGGCTTGGCACACTTCTACCACCTTACAGAATAACCCGGTAGTACCAACCGTTTCTAGCCTGTCAACTACTTCCAACATTCTTCTCGCTCAGAAACTTGCTGTTAGATTTAAAAAAAATCTTTCTGGATTGGGAAGAACATTTTTACTCTCACCCCAATACTTGGCCATGAAATGTGCATAAAATCATTCAATTAAAAGCTTTCTTGTAAAATGTTGAATATCCCTTACAGTTTTAAATGCACTCCAAACAAAACGTCATTACTATGACTAGTACAATAAACGGGTGTTTTCTGTAGATAAAAACCCACTTAACACAAAAATATCCCACATATCAACAATTTCCCCAAAATCTCTCCCTCTAAACGCCACTGCGAGGAGATATTTGTCCAGTTAGTAAGCAATGACACGAGATAAACCCTTAAAAACGAGACCACTTGACTTACGTTAGAGACCCTTAAAACAAATCATGGAACTGGTCTCCCGAAATACCCCTTTCTTACTCGTGTCCCATTCTCGGCTTGCTGCGGGATGATGAAGAAAGGTATACACCGGAGAACAATACTGGTAGGTTTAAGTGTCGTCATTGTTGATAATTATATTTTAGCAATAGGCCTATATTTTAAGTAGATAAAATTAAAAATATTTACTATCAACCACCCGCCTCGGTGGCGTAGATGGCTAACGCGCTTGTCGTGTTGAGCTCGACTGCTGAGGACGGGGAGATCGAGGTTCGAATCTCGGTCGGGTGAACTGGGGGTGGTTTTTACTAAATGGTTTTCCACTCTCCTTCCACGCAAATGCGGGTTCACTTCCTCTAATTCAACATTCCCAATTCCTAATCCATTAAAGTAATTAGTACTTAAAGCGTATAACCCGAACGGGTAGTAAGACGCGGTGCTAAATATTAAATATTATTACTATCAACCAATGTATGGTGCACATGAAAATAAATTAAACTAAAAGTCTTAAGTTCGAGCCTTGTTTTGAAATTGTGAGGTGAAAGAAAACATTTAAGGTTTATAATTGAAAAAGGAGCCTACTACTAATCTCACCAATGGCACTGCGGGACTGCAGCACCCTCTATTTCCACTTGATACTATCGATAACATTTAATATAGTGAGTCCTTTTTTTCTTTATTTTTGTAGTACAATATATATTCCTTAAGCTTAATGTCAGTACTTCAGTAGCCATCCCTCAGTTTATGGAAAAGATTTAAAAAAAATTGTATGGAACTGTGCGCTTCACAGTGCCAGTGAGTTTGACTCTTGTGTGCATACCTACATAGGAGGAAGGCAGAACTGCCAGGTAGAGAGAGCATTGTTGCTCCCGCAGTGCCGGCTCTAGCGTGATGGTGGAAGGAAGTTTTTTTTTTACTCAACGTGGGCTATGCTTAAAAACCATGTACCATATTATTGGATGTGATTAAGTGTAGAAGAGTTTAGAATTAGATTATTATTCTGCGTCCAGCTATTCTATTTGATTCATTTATTTTCGGTTCTTTTAATTAACAGAAAGACTAAATGAGCTTGCAGTACTTTCTATGGAGAAATTTTTCCTCAATTGTCATCCAGAGAACAAGGCAAAAGGGTGACCTGGTGGTCTAGGGGTAAGGTGTTGGACTTCTGTGCTGGGGGTCCGGAGTTCAATCCTCGGTCCCGGCACAGATTTATCTGATTACCAAACCCTTCCTTCACCTCTGACAAGACGTGTATTAATCACAACTTGTGAATGTGGGGAATGCCAGGCCTCCACCGTGGTTCGGATTCCACGTTAAACTGTAGGTCCTCCATTTCATCTCACAATCACCCTACCATTACACATTAGCGTAAGTGCGTATAACCCGAACGAGTAGTAAGACGCGGTGCTAATAATAATAGAAACAAGGAAAGAATTATTGAACTTTTTGCGCAAATTAAAACAAGGAGAATGGATTTCATTTTTAAATGAATAGATCAAGCTTGAACTGTAACAATTTAACTTAAAGTAAGTAAAAAATTATTTTTTTATTAAGATTTTATCAAGTTCTTGAATAAATTTTCTTTTTATACGTGTTTCTTCCCTTTTACACAATTTTAAAACAAAAGCTAAAAATTTTCTGGAGCAGTATCCCCACTAATTTTAGCTACGAGCCGCCACTGAATCTCGCCCATTTAAAGAGTTGGTTGAACATCAGTGGAAAAAAAACTCGCCTTTTCATTTTTAAGGCTTGTTTCGAAGGATTAAACATCGTTCTAGTTAGAGCAGAAATGGCCACAGAACTTTTTTAGGTACTCATGTATCTCATCGGTGATTAAAACAATATCACTTCTTTAAAGTTGTCTGGCATCACATTCACAGAAAAAAAACTTTGTCCATTTCCAATTTTACAACACTTTACTGTGTCTTCCTTTGTTTCTCCTTCCTCTTGGCTAGAAACGGCAAACAACGGTCCAAAAATTGACATTTCCTCCGGTGGAATAACGACACAATATTATTTTAATAAATTAGAGTAAAATCCCTCGCATAATATTCACATTAAATAAGAAAACACATATATAACTCTGGTTTAAACTCGCCACTATTCTTAGAACAAATTTACCACTCTCTTCAACTAGACTGATAATTGTAAAGTAAATAATCAATGTTGGCACACTTGTATCGTCTAGTGGCCTCCTTTCTTTTAATGCCCTGATCTCCGTGAGGCTGTCCCTCAAGCTCGAGGGGAGGGGGG
>CABFVX010005046.1:28086-55879 GCA_902151425.1 Timema shepardi
CAAGCTCGAGGGGAGGGGGGGGGGGGTGACTGGCTTCCTTTGGGGAAAAGAATGATTCTTCAGAACTGGATAGAAATGTACAACTAATGAGTTCATTGTTGCTATTTGTTATACTCTGTGTGGCTCAAGGAAGGAATTCAACGCATGTTCCGTTACTAGTACTAAATGTTTATGGGGAAAAAACTAGCCGAGGTGGTGCTTCGGCTTGGTAGATACCCACGTCTGTCTACTGTTCTGGGTTCTATTCCCGGCATGGCCATGAAATGCGAGTTCCCCTTTCTCGGTGATGAATTAACATCTCGGTGCTGTGAGTTGATTTATAAGCTGTGTGCCGATCATTTCGGAAAATTCAGGTTAAAATGTGAAAAATACACGCCGAAAAACCCCCAACCATTAATAATAGTTGTGTAAACAATTTTAATACAATAAACAATAATATTAAACTCATGTGAACAGTTTATTCAAGGTCATTATTGATTTTCTTTACAATGCTGAGTGCATTTACAAATAAAAATATAGCATAGGACTGATAAGTCTTTATGGCCACATTAAGAAAATCACAAACAAAACACACTAAACTTAGCAACATTTGATAAACAGTGAGAGGATCTGCAAGCTCTCGAATTTCCAGGCCGAGCCCTTATTAAAAGTTTACGTTCGAGCTTGAGAGCTTTCTGGATTCACACTTTCGTTAAAAAACCAGAACAGAAACGTGATATGAGCTTCGAGCCAATCACAAGATTAACGGCGCGAGCTGTTCCACCAAAGTTCAGCTCATCTCTACTTTGTCCGCTCTGTCTGAGATGTTCGACACAGGAGACCTAATCAAATCTCAAATCAGTGCGCATGCGCTCTACAGCCAGAATCAAACAGCTTGGTTGGTTGTTGAGAGGAGATTTGAAATAACCTGTTAATGTAAAGCTTGTATCTCTGTATTGGATTGTGGTAAGACACAGCATTATTATTTTAAAACATATATTTTAGATCATTGTCACGATATGTGTTGATAATCAGCTGTCTTAAGCTAGCAATGCATCATGGGTCAACATACAGGGTGTGAATTGCTGCGCCACTGACGCAGAGTCTGGTCTCTATTTTCGGGGAACGTGTGAATCGAGCTTAACTGATTGTCATATTCTGAAAGTTGAAAAATGACACCTGGACACGGGAATCGAACCCGGGACCTTCGGCTTAGTACGCCAATGCTCTTACCACTGAGCTATCCAGGATTCGTTCCGTGCCCATGGTCATTCTTCACTCATAGTTTAAGGCAGAGTCCAAGATGGACGTGCGGAAGTCGTCAGCTTATAAATATGTGATTATCAAAGATCACAGCCATCAGACAACGCAGTGCCGTCCGGCTGTCGCTTGACCTCCTCTGTGAAGAACAACTCTGCACGAATATAGGTTGGCGCCAGCCTGTCGTCAGTAAGCCGGTATTGAAAATGGCGTCGTCAGTCACGTGCAGCAACGCGAAGCTGCTGTCTCTATTGGAATGTCCGGTGTGTTACGATGTGATGAGACCGCCGATAATGCATTGTCTGAACAGTCACGACGTGTCTGGTACCTGCACGACGAAGCTCGACAACTGTCCGATATGTAAAGCAGAGTTTCTGCTGAGCCGTGACGTCCTGGCCGAACATTTGTCCAACAAGGTGAAACACCCTTGCGGGAACCGCGACCCCGGTTGCAGCGTACACCTGCGGTTGAACGCTTTGTACGAGCACAAGGTGAACTGACCGCAGCGGTTGCACGAGTGTAGGTTCAGACTGGCGAGTTACGGGACGCCGAGATGCGAGTGGAAAGGGAAGTGTGGAGAAATTTTCGATCACGTCAATAGAAACCACGAATCTAATGCCGAGAAACGTTTTATTACCATGTTAAATGGAACCGCCAAAATGTTCTTCGAACTTGTCAACCATGATGACGAGCTGTTCTGGATGATAAGCGAGTTAAAACTTGAAAACTACTACTACTGTCTCGCCGTCCAATACATCGGTTCGCGTTCCCGCGCGAAGAAGTTCATGTACGAGGTCAAATGTGTCTTGAAGTCTGGTGGCGAGCCGACTTTTAAAAACTTCTGTCACGATGAGACCCAAGATACAGACGCCCTTCTCCGAGAAGGTCACTGTTTCCGCGTAGATACCTATACTTTAGAACATTTCCTTTGCGGAGAAGCAGCTTTGCCCAAACTATCAATATGTCGAGTGTAAACCTTGCTCAGGTCATGATTTGGCCAAAGGTCTCTCCATCTTGGCAACTGGTCCGTACCGGATCGGTTCAGGACGTAACATTTAAGAATACTTTGTAATTATGTAATCAACTGATAAAGGTTCAAACCTATTAGAACTTATCAGCTAGGACTTTCAGGACGACTTAAATTTAACTTCCGATCCAAGCACGAGATTACAAATCTTCCAGCGTAGGTATCCGACACCTTGGCTTGCATCTTAAATCTTCCCAATTAATTCCAGGATAGCGCGTTTGATTATATAAATACAAATAATCATTTTAAAATAATATATTTTATGTCACTTTGTGGCTCGTATATGAAGAGTGTAGTGGTGTTGTGTAAGGAGTAGCATTAGTTAGTAGCCTCTGTAGAATAATTTAAATGTCTAAGAAGAAAACCAAATCGAGGTCTTCCTTGGGCAACTGCTTATGGGGATTGATTAAATAGGAACAAGCGTATTGAAGCTGGCTTTAATAGACATATGGATAATGTTTTTGTGTATTCTTGGAGATAAATAAATATGTGTTCAAAATGTACACTTCACTGGTTGAGTTAAAACAAAATTTGAAAAAGCTTCGTCGTGCAGGTACCAGACACGTCGTGACTGTTCAAGCAATGCATTATCGGCGGTCTCATCACATCGTAACACACCGGACATTCCAATAGAGACAGCAGCTCCGCGTTGCTGCACGTGACTGACGACGCCATTTTCAATACCGGCTTACTGACGGCAGGCTGGCGCCAACCTATATTCGTGCAGAGTTGTTCTTCACAGAGGTCAAGCGACGGCCGGACCGCACTGCGTTGTCTGATGGCTGTGATCTCATATAATCACATGTTTATAAGCTGACGACTTCCGCACGTCCATCTTAGACTCTGCCTTAAACTATGAGTGAAGAATGACCATGGGCACGGGACGAATCCTGGATAGCTCAGTGGTAAGAGCATTGGCGTAATAAGCCGAAGGTCCCGGGTTCGATTCCCGTGTCCAGGTGTCATTTTTCAACTTTCAGAATATGATATCTATGGTGGACTAACCACACTAAAATGCATTAACAATAGTTTCGGCTATTTGTTTCATTAATATTAACTGATTGTTTTATCTTCCCTCTGCTTGTGTGGATGTTGTTTGTGATATGTTCGTCACGGGGAGAGGGTTGTGTGTCAACATACAATGGAATGTTATCGCAACTAACAACAACGCAAACAGTTCAGTTGAAAGGAAGGAGACAGAGCTAAAGAAGGTTCCTCTAGAACCGGATTAACACAAACGGCTCCATTTAAGAATTCGGTCGAATGCACCTCGGTGAAAAAGTGTAATATGTCCACTCCGGTTACCCTTACAGATTATACTATGACCCTATCTTAAAAGCTAAACCATAGTGGAATAATAAACACAAAATAGCATCGAAAAGTGAGATTTAAAAACCAAGTTTTATGAGGCTCTGCTTATAAGCAATAATTGTATTTTTCTCTCCCTAATGAGGAGGAATGTTGCACTCTAGATGTACAGGGATTGGTAGTTATTTATACATAGTGTCTAATTATACCCAAGAAACATAAAATTGAATCCTAATTGATTTCCATGCGGACATGCGGGTGGGTTTGTAACGGAGGAAAGACTCGGAGTAGTGTAGGAGATTCGAACACCAAGACAGTGTTTGGATAGAAATGTGCAGGAAAGGAGACCAGGACAGGTCAGGAGGTGGTTGGACCAGAATAGAGAAGACTCTGGAAGTTGTAGCGAGAGAGGAAATCGTTAGATGAATTCCTACCCGGCTCGCTGATGATGATGATGAATTTATTTCCTAGTTACAACCTATCATGAGTTGATTAAAAAACTAATGTACCATAAATTGTAAAACAGTTAGCTATTTAATTTTCTTAAATATATGGTCTCTTCTTTGTGAAAAATATTAATTATTTTATAATTACAGAGATAATTAATTACTTCTAAAAGTTTAAATACCAAAGTCTTATTATATTTACTAGGCTCGACGAATGAATACTCTGAAGCTTTCAGAAAAGTCCACTCAAGCTTGAATCAAACGAAACAAGGTCGGCTTGCAGATCCGTAATAAATAAAAACAAGCGGTTTCATTGGTAGCTCCTTAAGATCGAGTTATAGTTATAGGAACTGAAACCATCCAAACAATTAGTGCTAAAAATCAAACAAACAAACAAAACATAGAGTTAACCAATATTTGTATCTCTATCATTTAAACAAGACCTGTTTATGTGCCTGGTCTTGAGGCCTCACCCTTCAAGTAGATCGGACTCACAACGGGAAGACGGGGCTCGAATCCGGCGGTGGTTAACCTAATTGTTTTTACACCCTCTCTCCACGTAAATAAGGTACACTCACTACAAACTCAACTGTTCTCATCTATAACAAATTAAAGTTAGAAGGAGGACAGGAGAGAAAGGCCTGCACACCAGAAACTGTGGGCCTCGGAGATCACAAGGAGGGACTGGTGTACCCCGAACATTATGTAACTATGTGTTTTGTTGTGAACTTTGTGGTTCTCAGTTTCCTGGTAAGTGTGTAGAACTTACCTTTCTGTCCTCCTTTCAGTGGTTAATTTAATACGGCTGTTTGGCGCCATTTTACTTGTTTACATTAGCGTAATTAGTACATATGCATACAACCCTAACAGGTAGCAAGACATGGTGATAAATATTTACACAAATTATATAAATCCACTACTTTAAATTACAGTGAAAGCATAATAGAATTGAATTGTGTTTGTAATTTAGGTTACCTGGTTTGAGCCGTGTTTAGGAAATAACTTCCTCATCAGCTCTAGTTACGACAGTCGTCATCTGCGACCAATGATCAACCAAGTGGTGTGCACAAGAATTCTAGTTCTATTTATATTAGCTCTAATTACTAGAGCTGAGCCAATCAACTATTTCGCCACCTATTTGTTATCGATTAGGTCGATCAGTGATGCTGATTTAATTTTAATGATATAACTCAATAAGGAAAAACCTCTTTTCGCTTTCTGAGGTAATTGTATTATATTTGTAAGAAGGTGGAGGAGAGGTGGATATAAACACATAAAAGGGGGGACAAACACAATATGGCTGTTACAATGAAAAGAAGAACACAGTTCACACTTTACACTGCTGCCAATGGACAAAGAAGGTAATGGATGTCTCTTAAAGAAAATTGATCGTCACCGCCCAATCCCCCGACCCAGGTTTCATTCTATCGGAACTCATCAGGGAGGAGTGTGAAACGCGCAACGTAACTTCCTAAAGGGGAAAACCAAAAAACACAAAAGAGGAGAAAAAAAGGAAAATGGTAAAGAATGATAGAACACATAGATAGGAACATGTAAAAGGTATAACAAAAAGGACAAACACAGGAAAAGGACATGGATGTGAATCTATAATGATATAACTCTATAAGGAAAACCTTTTATATGTTTCTATCCACCTTTCCTGGACCTTCTTACAAATATAATGCGATTTAATTTTAAATATTACAAAGATAATACTACTAGAAAATCAAGTGTACATGTGGTCAGTTTCAATTTTGTTCAAATTGACTCACTTTACTTCAACTGAGGAATATATTCAAATATTTAAATAAAAATAAGTCTTGAAAACTCCGATATTTATTTAGTTTTAGCTTCCCTTGAATCTTCCCCCAGTTTTAGCTTCCATTGAATCTTCCCCAGTTTTAGCTTCCCTTGAATCTTCCCACAGTTTTAGCTTACCACTTTCCCTCCACGCAAATGCGGGTTCACTTCCTCCAATTCACCCTTCCCAATTCCTAATCCATTAGAGTAATTAGTACTTAAAGCGTATAACCCGAACGGGTCGTAAGACGCGGTGCTAAATATTGAAATAAATCAAACATTTTATAACTTAACTTCTCATTCTGTTGTCTTTATCATATTCTAGTTTCACTCCGTATTTGGTTTTCATGTTTTAAAAATTGCCCATTGCTCAGTCATTGAATAAAACTATTTTATGATATCATTTTAATTGAATAACTTCTATTATTATTACTATTATTCCAGGATGGGGAAATACGCTCTGGAAGCCTTGCAAGAAAGTGCCGAGGCTTATATGGTACAGTTTATGGAGGATGCCTTTCTCTGCACTCTGCACTCGAAACGAGTGACACTCCAGCAGCGAGACTTGCAGTTGGTCAGAAGAATTCGAGGTCAAAACGATATCATCAATAGATAGTTCCTCCGACGCGGATATCCCGCAGAAACGTTGGTTTTAGTTGTTATAAATTAAACATTAGAGAGAGGATCGAAGGGCAAAACCTCCACACTTACCGACGAACTGTAGGGCTCATAGTTCACGACTAAAAAGATGATCAAACAAGTAGTTACGTCTAACTTTGAGGCACACAGTTTGTTGGTAAGTGTGTAGTCTTCAAGGCCTTCTATCTCCCCTTCAAGGTTTGATCTAATACGGATGTTTGGCGCCATTTTTACTTTGTTTAGTTGTGATATTGATTGAATAACAATCACTCGTGATCATGTCTAGTGGAGGGGTGGGAGTTTAACACCGGTAACCCCCCCTCACTCCTCCACACCCTGAGATTATAAACAAAATTATATATCAATAATAGTGAACAGTGAAATCATGTAATAGCGGACACCATTCGGGATCAAAAATATGTATGTCCATTATTTAGAATAATAGTTAGAAAAACTTCCGTGGACTTTTCCACAGTTTTAACTTCCCTTGAATTTTTCTCAGTGTTAACTTCCCTTGAATCTTCCCCAGTTTTAATTTCCCTTGAATCTTCCCACAGTTATAGCTTCCCTTGAATCTTCCCCCAGTTTTAACTTCCCTTAAATCTTCCCACAGTTTTATCTTCCCTTGAATCTTCCCCCAGTTTTATCTTCCCTTAAATCTTCCCACAGTTTTAGCTTCCCTTGAATCTTCCCCCAGTTTTAACTTCCCTTGAATATTCGCACAGTTTTAGCTTCCCTTGAATCTTCCCCCAGTTTTATCTTCCCTTAAATCTTCCCACAGTTTTAGCTTCCCTTGAATCTTCCCCCAGTTTTAGCTTCCCTTGAATCTTCCCCCAGTTTTAGCTTCCCTTGAATCTTCCCACAGTTTTAGCTTCCCTTGAATCTTCCCCCAGTTTTAGCTTCCCTTGAATCTTCCCACAGTTTTAGCTTCCCTTGAATCTTCCCACAGTTTTAGCTTCCCTTCAATCTTCCCACAGTTTTAACTTCCCTTGAATCTTCCCCCAGTTTTAGCTTCCCTTGAATCTTCCCCAGTTTTAACTTCCCTTGAATCTTCCCCAGTTTTAACTTCCCTTGAATCTTCCCACAGTTTTAGCTTCCCTTGAATCTTCCCCCAGTTTTAGCTTCCCTTGAACCTTCCCACAGTTTCTTGTGTGCTGATACAAACAGTTTTTGTTGAATGTGGTATTGTAGACCACGTGTGGAGCTGATCACAACTATCACACAAACAATTAGTTTTTATTAGGTTGTTGTATTTGTTTGTCATTGTGGATTGTTTTAGGAAAGTATTACTAAGGAAATAATAATCAATTTCACGCACTTAGTAACGTTCAACCTAAGTTTGCTAACTTATGCTATCTGTAAGTTAACATTCTATGGTGGATATCCTATATCTTTCCTCTATATTCTATATTAGAAATATATTCTTGTCATCAACTAAGTTAAAATATCCTGTAAATTAAAGAGCTATGATAATTTAAAACATAAATTTTTATTTCTAGATTATGATTAAAATAATGTTATTATTGTGTTAGAAAATATTGGCCAAATTAACTTTGTTATGCGCATGTGTTCCGAGTTTGATGTGTATTGTCACGATATGCCACTAGAACACACGTTCAAATAAACTTGACATTATGAGAACCCAATTTTCTTACACATCTAATTTCATGAATTCATATGTCAAGTCATATGTTTTCAAGCTGTCACTTTGCATTCTGTTACTTGTGGCACTGGTTATTATTAAATTATTATTAGCACTGCGTCTTACTACCCGTTCGGTTTGTACGCACTTACGCTAATGTGTAATGGTAGGGTGATTGCGAGATGAAATGGAGGACCTACAGTTTAACGTGGAATCCGAACCACAAATCTTCCCCAGTTTTACCTTCCCTTGAATCTTCCCACAGTTTTAGCTTCCTTTGAATCTTCCCACAGTTTTAGCTTCCCTTGAATATTCCCCCAGTTTTAGCTTCCCTTGAATCTGTTTGTAAGTTGTTTGTTGACATCCTTGCAAAGATAATGTGATTGTATCATTTTCCTAAATGGTTTAGCCCCCACACCCTCTCTTCACACAAATGTGGGTACACTTCCTATAAATTCAACTGTACTCATCCTTATCATGTTAAAGTAACTATTACATAAGCGTACAACTCCGAATGAGTGGTAAGACATGGAGCTAAAATAAAAACCCTCGACCCGGCCCCGGTAATTACCAGTAAAGTCTAGACTGACCTCAAATTCTTGTCCGCACATCCAAGATGGTGGTTGTTGTAAATACAGCCGAAACGTCGGAAGTTATTATTCCCTCAACACGGCCCAGTCCCGGAAACGTTAATTTTAAATATCTGTTTGTAAAAAGCCTTCAAAACAAATAACTGCGTTTTAAAATATATTTTGCAAGTATGGAGGAAAGATAAATTAATCGAGTGAAGAAAACCCACCTAGCGAAAGAGAGGGTGGTAATTATCCAAAGCACAAATCTTTCCAGAAAAAGGAAAGTTGTCACACGGACTTCCTTCATTCAATTTTAACTTGATTAGTTTATCTTTCCTTATTATTTTTTTCAATACTTTCCATGATTGTTTACTCATCGAGCCTCCTCATCGTCAAACATGTCATATTATATGGATATTGATAGCATATAAGTGTGTGGTTTCTTTTTGCTTCTATAAATAAAAAATCAATTTGTAGCAGCAGATAAGTTGATAACTCCTGGTGAGATTGCCCCTGAAGATGTCCCCACGATCCAACTTCACACCCTCTGGATCTCGAACAGTTTGACATCAGTGTCATACCAGATTGGCGGGTCAACGTTTCTTTAACAAACCAAACATACTTTGAACTAACCCGTCAAGTTTCATATGCGATGCTGCGAATAAAATACTGCTCTAGGCTAAAAATGGTAAGTAAAAAACTTGAAAATAAGTGGTACAGTAATTCAATTAGGAAAATTATGGTTAAATTTTAAATATTTGCCTTTGGTCACAATTTGACTTTCATAATAACCAGATAAACACATGACCCTGGGCACGGCACGATTCCTGGATAGCTCATTGGACGGTAATACCGCAAGAGAGAGACGGGAGGAACAGATATCAGCAAGTGTGCAGGTGAGGGGAGAAGGAGACGATACAGCCATACGAAGGTGTACGCACGCACCTCAGGTAGATGACTCCCCACATGTAGGTTCGGAACCAAGTGGTGGTCCCGCAGTTGGCTTGATACTTGCGGATCAGTATAGGGTGGGGGACTGGCAGGAGACCCACCAATGTCCCGTGTTGCAGGAATTTGAGGATCTCGCTCTCGTCGGTGAGGCCCCTGAAACACACCTCTAGTTACACAGAGTCTCGACAATTGGAGGATAGGGAGGGGGACTGGCAGGAGACCCACCAATGTCCCGTGTTGCAGGAATTTGAGGATCTCACTCTCGTCGGTGAGGCCCCTGAAACACACCTCTAGTCACACAGTCTCTCGACAATTGGAGGTGATATGTAAACGTGACTGAAGTTGTAACTTACTGTTCTCTTTGTAGACACACGAAGGGGTGGGAGGAAAGTTCTTAACATTTTAAATCATGGATATACTCGAGCTCGGGAGCTTTTAGAAATACTCGACTCGAATGAAAGAACCAAGCTCGCAGAACCCTAGAAAAGGCCTATCAATTTTGCTGGTAAACATATTCTTTTATACCTCCCAGGGTTCTTTTACATCCCACAATCGACTGGGACCGACAGCTTTACTTCCCCTCCGAAGAAAGTTGTGCTACAGATTTTTATCTCTCAAGAAAAATGCACCGACCCCGGCTAGGTATAAACCGACGAACTTGGGGTCCTGAGGCGAGCACTCTACCCTGAATTCGACTCCCTAAGAACTGAAGGTGGAGATGTACTTACTTGTCGACCCCGGCTAGGTATAAACTGACGAACTTGGGGTCCTGAGGCGAGTACTTCACCCTGAAGTCGACCCCCTAAGAACTGAAGGTGAAGACGTACTTACTTGTCGATACAGATCTTCTCGACCTGCAGCACGAGAACTTGGGGTCCTGAGGCGAGCACTTCACCCTGAAGTCGACTCCCTAAGAACTGAAGGTGGAGATGTACTTACTTGTCGACCCCGGCTAGGTATAAACCGACGAACTTGGGGTCCTGAGGCGAGCACTCTACCCTGAAGTCGACTCCCTAAGAACTGAAGTTGGAGATGTACTTACTTGTCGATACAGATCTTCTCGACCTGCGGCACGAGAACTTGCAATAGCCTCATGATAGTCTGCAGAGGGAGCTTGCTCTTCCAGGAGTGAACCCAGTCCGAGGTGGGCACCCAATGCCCCGCCCCGGGCACACTCTGTTTCCCCAGAGAGGTGTCCGTCAGTTGGATACTCTGGCGCTACCAACATAACAAAGCACGCATCAAGACAACATCAGATAAGAAAAACTACATCAACTTTATTTGATACAATAAACATATTTTTGAACAAATTATTCTATGTTGGACTAATGTGAGGAAGAAACTGGCGGAGTGTTGCATCTGGGTCTGGAGCATGCACCTGGAGATGTGGCGGAGAACGTAGAGGATAAAGTGGACAGATCGAGGTTCTGATAAGAGTCAACGAGAAGACAACCGCCCTTCAGGTGATCCTATCGAGAAAACACAACTGGAGGGGTCATTACTATGAGAAGAAAGGTCTTAATGAGTGACGTGATAGGAGGAAGGGAGCAGGATGACGAGGAATACAACTGACGGATAACCTCAAACCAGGAAAGAACGTGTGAAGTGGTACCTGAGAGATGCTCCGGTGAACCCCGGAATCAGATGTTTTCTTGCTCTCTCCGGAACTGGCCGTGGAATGTATGGACGCAGAGGGAGAGTCTGGAGCGACCGGCTGCAACAAACACAACCTCTTTCAACAAAACAAGTGTTTTAGTGACACGCTCAAAATACAACTGACCTGCACCAGTGGTTGGATGTTCCAAGGCCTCTTTCAGAAAGAGCGGGTGACGCACCTCCCCCCACTAAGATGAGCCTTTCAAACGAGGCAGGAAGCTGATGTCACCGGCGTGAGGGTGCATGCCTTCATACGCAGCGGGAAAAGCCCGCGTTCCGCTTATCCCTAATTGGTCGACTCCTCCGGTTGCCTATCGAATGAAGATATTGACTCTAAGATGTTAATATCATTAGTCCAAGTGAGACCAGCGGGGAGAAGTCCCGGGGAGATTACAGACCACAGAGCTTAGAGTGAAATGCTCCAACCTTGCTCTAATTGATGCACCCGTAGTGTACGTCTACGTCTAATATTTATTGCAGCGCCAGTACAATCGCACAATCCAAACCAGATAGAACAAAGCACCAGTGGTAGTTTTTCCCACAACGGCTGAAAAGACACGACCACACACGAGCGTGGACGCAGGTGACACCACACATGAGTGTGGATGCAGGTGACACCACACATGAGTGTGGACGCAGGTGACACACACCTTGTCTAAGTCTAAAAGGGGCCTAAGGCGTAATTATTGCAATTGATCGGACTGCCGATGACTGAGAGATCTGGGTTCAAATCCCGGTCAGGTGTACCGAGTGTTTTTCCACTCTCCCTCCACACAATTTTGGGGACACTTCCTCTAGAATTAAACCTTCCTCATCATTAGCTCAATAGTACAACTGTGTACAACCCAAACGAGTAATTAGACGCTGTGATAATTTTGTTGATGATAAAGTAGACGTTGCACATCCTCAAAACATTTATTACCTTGAATAAAGCTATAAAAAATAACTATTAGTTTGTTCAGAGTTGAGATGCGGAGCAGAG
Organism: Timema shepardi; assembly: GCA_902151425.1. Taxonomy (NCBI): domain Eukaryota; kingdom Metazoa; phylum Arthropoda; class Insecta; order Phasmatodea; family Timematidae; genus Timema; species Timema shepardi. Next base: position 40,349 of record CABFVX010005046.1, read on the forward strand.
AAAGTTACAACCTTTGTGTCGATTGGAGAAGTGCTCTTTCTGCAATATTCAGGTCGATAATTTTGACTTTAACTTAAATGTTCCTACCACACGTTTAGTCCTGGGAGGTTCTTGTGGTTCTGCAAGTGGAGTGTCTCCGTTCTCGGAGGTCCCTGGTTCTAGTGGCACATCACTACTAACAGAGCCATTCACCGCTGAAGTGGAGGCCAACTCGCACATCTGGTGTGCTGACGGGTGCGCAGACTCCTTCTCCGTCATCTTGTCAATACCTGCACACCCGGCATTCACACTTTTTAAAGACGGTTTAAATAAATAATCTATTATAAAGAATATATGGGAAGGCAAACGTCTGTGCGAATAATTGTTCATGAATAGCAAAATTTGGAGATCAAAATGATCCACACGCCATTTTTCAAATGTACGAAATGAAAACAATTTGGATGAAAGTTTTACAATTATATTAATATCATTTCTTAAATTATGGTTTGCTGAAATAATGATTACATTTAATTGGTCATATGAAACTGATAACTTAAAGGACGAACACAGGAAATGGACATTGGATACGAATATATATAATATAGTACCTCAAAAAGTTGTTTTCCTTAAAGAGATATATTATTAGAAAGGAAAGTATTTTTTCCAAATAATCAAAATGAATTCTACCACCATCTTGGGAGAGTGTATATATCACATGTTACCTGGAGTGTCCGGGAGAGTGTATATATCACATGTTACCCGGAGAGTGTATAAATCACATGTTACCCGGAGTGTGTATATATCACATGTTACCTGGAGTGTGTATATATCACATGTTACCTGGAGTGTCCTGGAGAGTGTATATATATCACATAGTTACCTGGAGTGTCCGGGAGAGTGTATATATCACATGTTACCTGGAGTGTCCGGGAGAGTGTATATATCACATGTTACCTGGAGTGTCCGGGAGAGTCGCTTTAAGCGTCCCGGGCTCAGCTGGCAGGGCCGGGCGGGAACCCTCCATGCTCGGTGTCTCCGGAGCAGTCTCGGCGACGGTGGTACTGGGTAGGTGTCGTCGGGACTGCTTGGTCAACGACTTGGTGATGGTACCGTAGTCGCTGGGGAGGTTGGCAAGGGAGTGGAACACTTGACGTTTGCGGATTATCGTGTACACCAGGTTAGAGTTCCCTGTGGGGATAAAGCAAGGTTAGAGTTCCCTGTGGGGATAAAGCAAGGTTAGAGTTCCCTGTGGGGATAAAGCAAGGTTAGAGTTCCCTGTGGGGATAAAGCAAGGTTAGAGTTCCCTGTGGGGATAAAGCAAGGTTAGAGTTCCCTGTGGGGATAAAGCAAGGTTAGAGTTCCCTGTGGGGATAAAGCAAGGTTAGAGTTCCCTGTGGGGATAAAGCAAGGTTAGAGTTCCCTGTGGGGATAAAGCAAGGTTAGAGTTCCCTGTGGGGATAAAGCAAGGTTAGAGTTCCCTGTGAGAATAAAGCAAGGTTAGAGTTCCCTGTGGGGATAAAGCAAGGTTAGAGTTCCCTGCGGGGATAAAGCAAGGTTCCACAAGGAAGTAGTCATCTTTTTTCCATAATGCAACCGGGTCAGTTTAGTAAAATGTTTTTATCTTCCTCCTTCCTCCATTCTTACTCCATTATTTGCTTGTATAGAGGTGGAAGGACAGAGGAAGATGGAAGCATATTACTAAAGTGACCCGGCCACACGCTGGAAACAGTTGATTATATTATTATTATTATTGATGTCCTGAACAGTGAAAATATTAAGTATGTCCTTCAGTTTGTTAGCGATAATAGCAACTGGTTGTTAATAGTAACATGTACGCTACCGTCAAACTGGTACTGTATAATATTGTTGAATATCTCGAGAAGGAAGAAGACCAGGTGATGATTGGTCGGTGAAGAGAAGAGGAACCAGGGAGTACTGAAAGCCTCTAGCAGGTGCAGTAGCTTGGTGCTGGCCACCATCGACAGAGTCTTCAAGTACGGAGACACTGCGACAGAAACAACAGAACAAGATCATTCACTCTTTGATCACTATATGAGGGATACTTCTCGGTTTACCAACATTTTCTATAACAAACATACCCGCCTCGGTGGCGTAGTTGGCTGACGCGCTTGTCGTGTAGAGCTCGACTGCTGAGGACGGGGAGATCGAGGTTCGAATCTCGGTCGGGTGAACTGGGGGTGGTTTTTCCTAAATGGTTTTCCACTCTCCCTTCATGCAAATGCGGGTTCACTTCCTCTAATTCAACCTTCCCCATTCCTAATCCATTAGAGTAATTAGTACTTAAAGCGTGTAACCCAAACAGGTAGTAAGACGCGGTGCTAAATATTATTATTATTATTATTATAACAAACATCACAACTTGTACAAATATTCTTTAGGTTTTGGGGTTATTTGCATAGTTGTAGATAATTAAAACCAGTTGGGTAGTAAGAATTATCAGTATCTTTATTTTAATCATCACTCGGGCGAGTAAACATAATATACGTCATGGCGACTGACTTTGTATCATGCGTAATGTGTTCTTATTTCTGTTTAAAAAAAAAGCCGCAATTTGTTTGATTTATTTCGAGTTTATTTGTAATTCTATATTTGATTTTCAGTTTTTGAAGAGTTTTAACGTGTTCATTAAAATATTTACAAGAATATTCGTGAGGTGAAAGTTTTAGAAGTGAGCATGTGCTGAAACGGTCGAGTCCAAGTTTCTCATACAGGCGGGAGGGGAGGGTACTAGGCACGTTAGATTTTCCGCGCCTAACAGTTATTATTTTTCTAAATGACGATTTTATTTCATGTTTATCTCTTTTGTCCGACAAAATAAATATTACAGATTAAGTTGTGCTTTTCAAGTAGACCTAACCAACTAATTTTTTAATTCAAAAACTATGCTTTGTTTATGAGGTGAAAGATTTGACCATCGAATTCAGTAAAACACCGAATCCTCGAATCTCGAATACTTGTCAGGATTCGGTGAATTCGAAGATTCGAGTGGCCCATCTCTAATGAAAATGTAAATATGACAATCAGTGCAGGTTAATGTAGTTGAATTAAAGTAAAATGTATTTCTTACTGCCTGGGTTTGATTTTGTCATCAATAAGAATCATGGCTTTCGATAAACTGTCGGTTTTAAATCATCACTTTTGAGAGACGCTGAAAGTTCGCGCATGCGCTGATGATTGGGTATTCCTGGTGGGTTTTCTGTAAAAATGCCGGAAAAGTTGAAATATCTCTACTCGAGCAGTGCGGGCTACCCTGGCCATGCAGACCTCTTGTGACTGGATTAGAGCTGTCACGTGACCAAATATCATCACCGCTCTCGTTTTGCAGCGAACATTTTAAACTGTTCACTCACAGAGGAACACATTGTTTAGGTTATCATCGAGTCTTCAGGTTATAATGTGTCAGAGAGGAGGAAGGTTGAATTTAGAGCAAGTGTACATGTATTTGCGTGGAGAGAAAGTAGCTTACACCCGATATACTCGACCAGGATTCGAACCTCAAGATCATCGGTCCAAGACAACTCACCATTGACTAGTATGGTGAGTAGACAGTCGAACAGGGGCTGCAATCTCTGATGACCTGTGGTTATTATTTTGTGGAACACCGTGATCAGGAGGTCCGCGTGGGTCCCTGGAACAATTTTATATTATTAGATTCGATAACTCAAATTAAACCATACTAGAATCTAACAAATTATTTTAAAATTGTTCAAATTTACTGCCAGTATTTTGCTAGAGTTGTGTTACGTGAATCCTGATTACAACATTGTGTTTCTCTACGTTACAAGAGCCCGACATGCGGGTATTGGGGCTAGCTCTACCTGTGAAAACACTGGCTAAAGTTGTTGTTACGTGAATACTGGTTACAACATTGTGTTTCTCTACGTTACGAGAGCCCGACATGCGGGTCTTAGGGCTAGCTATCTCTACCACTGGCTAGAGTTGTTGTTACGTGAATCCTGATTACAACATTGTGTTTCTCTACGTTACGAGATCCCGACATGCAGGTCTTAGCGCTAGCTCTCTCTACCACTGGCTAGAGTTGTTGTTACGTGAATCCTGGTTACAACATTGTGTTTCTCTACGTTACAAGAGCCCGACATGCGGGTCTCAGGGCTAGCTCTCTCTACCACTGGCTAGAGTTGTTGTTACGTGAATCCTGGTTACAACATAGTGTTTCTCTAAGTTACGAGAGCCCGACATGCGGGTCTTAGCGTTAGCTCTCTCTACCACTGGTTAGAGTTGTTGTTACGTGAATCCTGGTTACAACATTGTGTTTCTCTACGTTACGAGATCCCGACATGCAGGTCTCGGCGCTAGCTCTCTCTACCACTGGCTAGAGTTGTTGTTACGTGAATCCTGGTTACAACATTGTGTTTCTCTACGTTACGAGAGCCCGACATGCGGGTCTTAGCGCTAGCTCTCTCTACCACTGGTTAGAGTTGTTGTTACGTGAATCCTGGTTACAACATTATGTTTCTCTACATTACGAGATCCCGACATGCAGGTCTTAGCGCTAGCTCTCTCTACCACTGGCTAGAGTTGTTGTTACGTGAATCCTGATTACAACATTGTGTTTCTCTACGTTACGAATCTACCACTGGCTAGAGTTGTTGTTACGTGAATCCTGGTTACAATATTGTGTTTCTCTACGTTACGAGAGCCCGACATGCGGGTCTCGGGGCTAGCTCTCTCTACCACTGGCTAGAGGAGTTGTTACGTGAATCCTGATTACAACATTGTGTTTCTCTACGTTACGAGAGCTCGACATGCGGGTCTTAGGGCTAGCTCTCTCTACCACTGGTTAGAGTTGTTGTTACGTGAATCCTGATTACAATATTGTGTTTCTCTACGTTACGAGAGCCCGACATGCGGGTCTTAGCGCTAGCTCTCTCTACCACTGGCTAGAGTTGTTGTTACGTGAATCCTGATTACAACATTGTGTTTCTCTACGTTACGAGAGCCCGACATGCGGGTCTCGGGGCTAGCTCTCTCTACCACTGGCTAGAGTTGTTGTTACGTGAATCCTGGTTACAATATTGTGTTTCTCTACGTTACGAGAGCCCGACATGCGGGTCTTAGGGCTAGCTCTCTCTACCACTGGCTAGAGTTGTTGTTACGTGAATCCTGATTACAATATTGTGTTTCTCTACGTTACGAGAGCCCGACATGCGGGTATTGGGGCTAGCTCTCTCTACCACTGGCTAGAGTTGTTGTTAAGTGAATCCTGGTTACAACATTGTGTTTCTCTACGTTACGAGAGCCCGACATGCGGGTCTCGGGGCTAGCTCTACCTGTGAACACAGGGATGTCCATTGGAATGGTCGCAGTGTATGGCTTGTTCAGTCGCACTCCAAAGTTCCTCTCTCCGCTGAGAAGCAGAAGTATGAACACCCCGATGTGCATCAGCCCGACCCGAGCTACAAACAAAACAAGATCAAGGACGGTAACTGGAGCTACCGTTGATACCTGAGGCACCGGCTCATCGGGAGGGGCAATATTCTTAGCCCCGGGTCCTACTACCCGTTTGGGTGATACACCTATATATTAATTACACTAGTGGTTTAGGGATTAGGAAGGTTTTATTGATAGGAAGTGCACCCGCACCTGCTTGGAGGGAGAGTGGAAAACCATTTAGGAAAAACAAACCTAAGTGCACCAGACTGGGATCAAACCCCGATCTCTCTGTCTTCGGCAGCCTAATCTAATCCGAGTGTAGCTCGTCAGACCACGCGGCCACCGAGGAAGGTTTCATTGACAATTCTTCGTGGACACAGGTTATGATATCAATGGTAGATACAACCTAACCTTGGATAACTACATCTTCACGAGATATTTCTTTCTTTCTTTTTATATTCACAAGCGAAAAACAAATCCAGAACTTGTGATTTTAGTAATCATGGAAGAAGGACGATTCTAAAGGTATGTGGAGCTTTGAAACTTCGACTTGGCTTCGAAACATACATCAACTTCGACTTTGGTTCAAAAGAAATTCCAGCTTTGACAGTTAGGAAGCGAATAAAAATACTGACAGCTAAAATAGTCCAATGCATTGTTTATCATATGGACATTCAAACACGGAATAAAATCACATCATAATTACAGGTTTCCCCGATCAGTGGCCCGAGCGAGAGATGAGAGTTTGAGAGGAAGAGTTGAGGAGGAGGGAGGAGGACCAAGAAACAGGTGGTTGAAGGGGATGTAGAGAAGTGAGGAGGAGAGAGGAGGATCAAGAAACAGGTGGTTGAAGGGGATGTAGAGAAGTGCGGAGGAGGGAGGAGGACCAAGAAACAGGTGGTTGAAGGGGATGTAGAGAAGTGAGGAGAATGGAGGAGGACCAAGAAACAGGTGGTTGAAGGGGATGTAGAGAAGTGCGGAGGAGAGAGGAGAAGACTGGGTCATTGTGGAGGAAGAGAGGAGGTGGAGAGGATGTTACAAACAGACTCGGCCAGTGATGATGATGATGATGATGATGATGATGATGATGATAACTTGATTTATCAAATTAGAATGAAATATTTCAAACAATTGTGTAATGAAACATTTTACATATTATTTTATTGCATCATGTTATATAAAGGGCCACACTATAATATTTTTTCAAGTCAAAAACAATTAACAAAACATATTCAAACTTTGTTTTGGCTTCAGAATATTTCATAGCATGAATCGACGTTGACTTCAAATTTTAAAAGTGCTCTTTTACACATCCTTATATGATTCTTTCACAAAAATAATTATCTAAAAAGTGAAAAGAGGTTTGTTCACCTAAAATAAGATAGTAGGGTTTTTCGAAGTAAGGACCAAGGTTAACACAAACTATAAATGTTTTTATAAAGCTATATTTACCATTTTATTTGGTTTGACAAGTTAAATCTCATTTATGAGTGTGTGAGCAGGCGGTTTCACTTAAAGTCACATTCGAGAAGTAAAAAGCAATATTTTTACAATCAATATGTCAAGTTGAATCTTTGAAACAAATACCTGCATAAATCATAAGTACAAATAGAGATTTTTTAATACTTTAATACAAATAAAAACATTTTTTTTTAAATTAAACAAAATAAAATAGTGATCAACTATTTACTCTGAAATTGTATCTTAAAATTGATCTTGATTATTTTAGCTTTGAGTTTTCGAGAAAAAATATATAATTTTGAGTACATATTAAAATTTTTCAAGTTTTTTAAGAATTTTGAGTCGAGTTCAAGCAGCTACTATAACTTGATTTGAGCTCAATTCCTAAATTTCATAGCATCTGTAGCAAGACTTACATTGATCCGCCCGCGAGTCATTCAAGTGGTACAGTATCGGCACCAAGATCTCGAGTACGTCGCTGCTCTTCAACACGTAGTACAGGAACTTCTGTAATACGCAACAACACAGTATCAGTGACAGGCCATGTTTTGTTATAGTGCATCTATAACATTCATACAGTAATGCCAAGCTCACCATTAGCGTTATATTCATTCAATGTCCCCGTAGTATAAAGTAAATGTCCCCGTAGTATGAAGTAAATGTTCTCCTGGTGTTTTTTAAAGGGAAGTCATTACGATGCAGTTGATTTAGCGTTCACTTAATCTAAGAGTTGTACAGGAGAAATCTTTAATGTTAGACGAACATTAAGTGAAGGCACCACATGTTCTAGCCAGCCAATCATATCACAGGTCACGTCGACAGGGCTTCATTTGTTTGTCTACGGTGTGAAGACAACGTATTTGGTTTAGTTTTTGTGCCTCTTGCAAACTCTAAGTAGCGTCGTAGCCTCTTGACACACATTTTTTTTTGTGTCTCTCATAAAGCGTCTATTGCAAGTACCCGTGGTTAGAAGAGCTCTCTCTCATATTTCAATTAATTTTTAATAGAAGGTTAAATGTTGGGTCCTCGTGGAGTGTGAGATATAAAAGTTAAATGTTGGGTCCTCGTGGAGTGTGAGATATAAAAGTTAAATGTTGAGTCCTTGTGGAGTGTGAGATATAAAAGTTAAATGTTGGGTCCTCGTGGAGTGTGAGATATAAAAGTTAAAGGTTGGGTACTCGTGGAGTGTCAGATATAAAAGTTAAAGGTTGGGTACTCGTGGAGTGTCAGATATAAAAGTTAAATGTTGGGTCCTCGTGGAGTGTCAGATATAAAAGTTAAATGTTGGGTCCTCATGGGGTGTCAGATATAAAAGTTAACTATTGGGTCCTCGTGGAGTGTCAGATATAAAAGTAAAATATTGGGTCCTCGTGGAGTGAGAGATATAAAAGTTAAATATTGGGTCCTCGTGGAGTGTCAGATATAAAAGTTAAATATTGGGTCCTCGTGGAGTGTGAGATATAAAACTTAAATGTTGGGTCCTCGTGGAGTGTGAGATATAAAAGTTAAATGTTGGGTCCTCGTGGAGTGTCAGATATAAAAGTTAAATATTGGGTCCTCGTGGAGTGTGAGATATAAAACTTAAATGTTGGGTCCTCGTGGAGTGTCAGATATAAAAGTTAAATGTTGGGTCCTCGTGGAGTGTCAGATATAAAAGTTAAATGTTGGGTCCTCGTGGAGTGTGAGATATAAAAGTTAAATGTTGGGTCCTCATGGAGTGAGATATAAAAGTTAAATGTTGGGTCCTCGTGGGGTGTCAGATATAAAAGTTAAATGTTGGGTCCTCGTGGAGTGTGAGATATAAAAGTTAAATGTTGGGTCCTCGTGGGGTGTCAGATATAAAAGTTAAATGTTGGGTCCTCGTGGGGTGTCAGATATAAAAGTTAAAGGTTGGGTCCTCATGGAATGTGAGATATAGAAGTCGTTGCCCTGGAACATGTGTTTAATGTGACTTCCCCCTTTTCCCCTGTGCTCTTTATATGTATCAATCATGCTAATATGTTAGGCATGAGGAAGGTTAAATCTAGATGAAGTGTGCCTTCATTTGTATGAACGGAGAGTGGAAAACCAGCCTGAATACGCCCGACCATGATTCAAACCTCGATCTCCCCGCCATCTCGCCCCCCGAAGCGAGTGCAGATCTATCCAACACAAGTATCCCGGCTCACCTTGTTGTAGTCGCACATCTTCCAGAAGAAGACGAGCAGCTCCTGATGGAACTGGACCTTCTTGGTGGAGTTGGGCAGGTACGTCTGTATCAGAGGGTTGTTGAGCAGGCGGGTGAAGCCGTGCAAAACGAAGAAGAAGTCTTCGTCTCGGTGGATACGAGACAGGTAGTTGATGAACAAGTTGTCCGGGGGGGTGCCCTGGGACAAGTCAAGTTATGCCCGGTCGCGTATTTATTGACGATGGAGCACAAAGTTAATTAATATTTAGCACCGTGTCTTACTACCCGTTCGGGTTATACGCTTTAAGTACTAATTACTCTAATGGATTAGGAATTGGGAAGGTTGAGTTAGAGGAAGTGAAGCCGCATTTGCGTGGAGGGAGAGTGGAAAACCATTTAGGAAAAACCACCCCCAGTTCACCCGACCGAGATTCTAACCTCGATCTCCCCGTCCTCAGCAGTCGGGCTCGGCACGACAAGCGCGTTAGCCAACTATGTCACCGAGGCGGGTTACTAAAATATCAAAACCCAAGGAGTTGAGAATAATATTTATAATTTTTAAGCCCTGCGTCTTACAACCTATACGGGTTATGCACTTGTACTGATTACAATAGTGAGTTAGGGATGAGGAGGTTTAATATAGAGAAAGTTTACATGAATATGCATGGAGTGAGAGTGGGAAAACACTTGGAAAAAACCACCTCCAATGCACCCAAGCAGGACTCAAACCCTGACCTCCCTGTAATCGATAGTCCTGTCTATTGCGAGTGACACCTTAAACCATACAGCCTTGAAGTGGGTGGGAACATTAATTGTTATCATGTGTTACAGTATAATATTTTTTTAAATATCTTAACAAGAAAAGAGCGGCGTTTTCATGCTTTGCCTGGGGCGGGGAAAGGGGCATAGCCCCTGGACATTTCAAGTCACCTCTTCTCCGTCCGCAAGCAGACTGCTACTGGTGTCGTGGTCAAGCGTGACTATGAGTATCTGCATCGCCGTGTCCACCAGGGGTTCCAGCGTGTCGGAGAATATGATGTGATTGTAGGGGACCCCCAGCCCCACCGGGTCATAGGCGCACACCGTGTTGAGCAGCGACGTGAACAGGGGCAGAGCGTGTCTGTTCTCCGGACACGTGAAGAACTGAATCCAGCGGTTTGGAGCGTTGTGAAGATCTGCGCAGACAAACAACAAGACTAGAAGTGCGCGCGTATTAGAGTAAGAGTTATTGTTGGAACTAGATTCAACAAGACTAGAAGTGTGCACGTATTAGAGTTTGAGTTATTGTTGGAACTAGATTCAACAAGACTAGAAGTGTGGAAATTGATTAAAAAAATTAATTAATGAGTGCAAGTTTAATGAAGGAACCCTCCTCTGTGAAAGAGAGAAAATGTGATAAGAATCCAAAGCACAAAGGTGACACCCTCCGTCTTATATTACAGAAGTTGTCACACAAACATCTAAACACAAATTAAGTAATATTTTGGAAATGGAGTATCGTATTTGTGTAAGTCTCTTAACTCTCTTTTGTTTGATAAAGGCGACATTGCCCAAATATTACAATATTTGTGTTTAGATGTGTGTGGGACTATTTCTGATATCAAACACAAAAGAAAGAAGTAATTTTTGTGCATCTACCCCCCCCCCCGAGGGTGAGTGTTACGAGATATCACAAGACTCACCGACAGGAGGCTGGTACATGGTTTCACTGAAACACGTCAGCAGTAGCTTGAGAAGTTCTGTCCTGTTGGTATCAAACAGCGGGTAGCGGGGCGGGCTGTGGGCGAAACCTACCCCTGACTCCCAGATGTACTCACAGCTATCTATACACTGCAGGTCCTCCGCCTTGTCCTGCCAACACACACGTAGGGTAGAGTGGCTCCGTCGTGTTGGTATCAAACAACAAGATGGAAGGTTCTGTATTATTCCTGTGTCCGGGTTAGTTCGCCCTCTTTTACTTGCTGTCGTTCTTAGCTTCTCTCTCGCACACTTGCTGTCATCTGCTCCTCCCATTTCTTTCTTGGTCTACCTTCGAGATGGAAGTAGAAGATAACAGAAAGTGTGAGAGAGAGAAGCTAAGAAGGAGAGTGATTAAAGGAGGAAGAATATATAAAAATGCCTGTCACTATTTCACGCAAAATACAACTTCATCGATTGTGATCAAAATATTTGAATGGACATAGCTCTGACGTCCGGCTAGTTAAAATGTGTGTCTGCCATTTTGTTTCAAGATGGGCGCTACAAAACAAACTTTATGGCATTTTCCCCCCGGCGTATGCCGATCATATTTTGGTTCGAGCAACACTGAAAGGTTCCTAGATATACAATGGTGTAACTTTCTTGAACTGGGGCCCCCAGCGACAGAAACATTTTGTCCCCCTGACCTCTTTACTTTTTGAGCGATTTTGGCTAACGTAACGAGGGGGTCGAAATAGGAATAAAAATAAAAAATCAAGTCGAAAATGTGAAAAAGTTACTACTTTACTTTAGAAACTTAAAATTACATGTATTAATACTAAATAGCCATTTAAAAGTTTTTCATTTTGAGTCAAGTCGAGCTGAACAAGCGTTTCCCCCTAAGGCTTTTTGAGAGACAAATAATTTAACTACTTCGTGTTGGTCAAGGCCGCGTGTTTTTTTAACATTCAAAACTTAATACACCGAGAACACAAAATGTTAGCTGACTCAAGGTACTTCTTAAATAGTTTTTATTGACTTCAACTTCGAAAAGTATCTTTCAGCTGTAGAAACAGCAACCTCAAGAGTAAGAAACAAAATAAAAGCAGCCCCCAGATCTGTCAAGCTCGACGCCAAAGTGTAAAGTTCAAGAAACGATAGATCAGCTGTCGTATTGATGATTTATAATTTTCACTTTTCAAAGCTGCTCTAAAACCGTTTACCTAGCAGGTTAAATCATCGCTAAGGTCCTCTTCGTACTCCTTGACCAAGATGGACGATTTCATAGTCACTTCCTCATTTGTTGTTGTTAGCAAAACATTTTGTGTGAGCATTGTAAACAAACTTTATTAACTGCATACGTTTAAATCTGGTTTTCATTCGACCGGTAGCTATGTCCAGTGTGTGGCCTGCGGGGGTGTGAGTCACGCCACTGTAAGATATAGATACGTGTAATAAAACACATCCCGTGTGAAGAACAGGTAACAGGTAGCGCGTCATTACCATGGCATGTAAAGATAAAGATAAATAACGGAACAAAATGTTTAGTTTGAAGTGTCTGTGAATATCTTCTGACTTTTCTTATGTTGTTTTGGTGACCTGGTGATCTAGGGGTAAGGTGTCAGACTTCTGTTCTGGCGGCCGGGGTTCAATCCTCGGTCCCGGCACAGATTTATCTGATTACCAAACCCTTCCTTCACCTCTGACAAGACATCTTGTGAATGTGAGGAATGCCAGGCCTCCACCGTGGTTCGGATTCCACGTTAAACTGTAGGTCCTCCATTTCATCTCACAATCACCCTACCACTACACATTAGCGTAAGTGCGTATAACCCGAACGGGTAGTAAGACGTGGTGATAATAATAATAATAATCTTATGTTGTTTAAGGACGAATCAAAGTGTTTGTCGTAGTGAGCCCCTCCAGACACATCTCCCTTGGATGGCGGTAGTTTATAAATAACCAGTGTTAATGTTAGAGTCCTGTGTTGGGCTTTCTAGATTGATAGCAGAGAAAGTTGAAGTATCGTTAGCAATTGTGTTGTACATATTTGAGTGGTATTGAAAGCGTTTCAAGATGGAATAAAAAAGTTCAAAGTATATTTTGGTTAACAGCTTTCCCCGGGACAAATTACCTTATTTTTATTTGTTTGAGGTATTTAATTTGGACTTTCTGAACTGGCTGATTATATCAGCACACGACTTACAAACTAAACTTAAATCTAAAACAGACACAAGGCCCAGCCCCCCCGAACATTAATTCATCACTGTGTAGACAACCTCTATGTTCTCAGGGTAAAGTACCAACCTCAAGACCCGGTGTTCATGGGTTTAAACCCAACCTGGGTTTAAAGATTTGTACCGAGCGATAACAATCCGTAAAACACCTTCCCTCAGAGAGGAAGTAAAGCCAAGCCGTCAGTCCCGTGTCAATTGTGGCACGTTCAGACATAATCAGTCGGTTCAAAAAGTACACGCTAAATATGTCAAATATAAGAATAATATATTACTGTGTTTCACCAGTGATACATCATTCGACCAAGCTGGGAATCGAACCCTTTGCTGAAAAGGTAGATTCGCTACTGACTGAAATAGCGTGCGAGACTTTTTCTTCTTCTTGTTACTACTTACTCATTAGGCCAGGTTTTTTTGGTAACATTTCCTAGTTTTATTCGTTTTTGAAATAATAAATGTGCTTGTTCTATGATTACTTACCGGCCCAGACTTTCTATTCGAGACAACGGTGAAATCCGGGCAAAACAGGAGATCCTGGAAATAGAACCAAATATCCAAATTTTAAAATAATTCAATGACTAAATACATACTCGCTGCTACTTAGTACCTGTCCACTTGTCAGAGTACAAACTATCACATCGGTTATATTAAAATATGCCATCCTAACATCACATTGATGCTAATATATTATTTCTCACTTTTATCCAAATTTATCAGGCGGTGTTCAATTTGCGGAGGTCTGCATCTTTCCATCTGGGCCCCGTCCCCATTTTTAGAGCGTGGGACCACTCAACAGGTCGTTCATTATATTTGTTTTATAAGATTGTCCAACGATCGACACTATGGTCAAAAAATGCCTGGTTTTATAGACATGATTTTGAGGCCTTGAACTGGACTGCAATGGGTGACCTGGCGGTCTAGGGGTAAGGTGTCAGACTTCAGTGCTGGCGGCCGGGGTTCAATCCTCGGTCCCGACACAGATTTATCTGATTACCAAACCCTTCCTTCACCTCTGACAAGACATCTTGTGAATGTGGAGAATGCCAGGCCTCCACCGTGGTTCGGATCCCACGTTAAACTGTAGGTCCTCCATTTCATCTCACAATCACCCTACCATTACACATTAGCGTAAGTGTGCATAACCCGAACGGGTAGTAAGACGCGGTGCTAATAATAATAATAACTGGACTGCCTAAGACGGGGAGACCAGGGTTCGATCCCGGTCGGGTGCACTGAGGGTAGTTTCCCCCAAATGGTTTTTCACTTATCCTAAATGCAAATGTAGGCTCATTTCCTGTAAATTAAGCCTTCATAATCCCTAAACGATGAGTGTAGTTATTACATAGGCGTATAACCCAAAGGGGTAGTAAGACACGGTGCTAAAATAAACTGTACCGATACTTCAGCTTAGCTCTTTAGCTGTGATTGTATCTATTTTCCTAATTTACATTAAAAATGAAAGCTACATTTAGGTGCTAGAACAATGAATGTAAGTTATATTCGTGCGTTTGACTGGCGAATTGTGTAAACTAGCCGGGCAAGAGACTCACGCAGATGGCGTTGATGAGCGACTGAGCAAGAGGCATCGACTGCTCCTCTTCGTCTTCCTGGGACTGCCCCGGGAGACTGGACCAGAAAAACCCACGCCAATCGGGGTCCTCGAAGATGTACGGCAACAGACGGGTCAACAGACGGATACAGTTCAGAACTGAAACCAATCAGGAGACTAATAGCTAATTTATTGTGGACGAACAAAAAGTAAATCGACAAAATAAACTAAAAAAAAATATTTTAAATGTAAGATGTGATTTTCGAAATATTGGTTTGAATTAGTTTTACATTAACTCAAGAATAAACTAAATTTAGAGAAAAATGTGACAAAAAAATATATATTTGAGGGTGTATCATTTGTTTTTCCTATACGTCCTAATTTTCGAACTTAACCATTTTTATATGAGATAAGACTCAGATAAGAAAAAAGTTACATTTATTCTTATTTAATTCTTGTAATAAACGTTACTTTTTCTTAACCAAGTCTTGTCTCATGTAAAATAAATCTCCTTGTGAAATTACAAATTGTTTTTAGATTGTTATCTAAAATGTTAATAAAGTTTACCATAAGGTGGCCTAAATGTTTAAGCTTGCACTAACTCAAAAGTGAAACTAGCTAGTATGAATTTATGAAAATTTTAATAAAACAAAAAATAAATATAATCCACGCAATGTAGGTACTTCAAGGGTTGGTTCTTTAACCAACTTTCTGTAACCCTAAAGAGTTGACCTTTGCTATGGACAATACGGGCCATGCCTTTATTTTTATGAAAAATATCTTAAACTTGAAATATTCAAGATGGCGGAACGAATATGGTGGATGGAGTGCATAGAAATCATTATGTTCCATGTTGTATGTGGTTTGTATAACAAGTTATACCTGAATATAAGGGTTTGTCATATGTATTAAAAAAAGGACACGATGTTTGCGCAGAACTCGAAATTGTCCTGTCAGGGACCGGCCTGGTTGGTCTCCTACCTGTCTGTTGCTCGTGGTGAGTGAGGCAACTGTTGTCCACAGCCTGGTTGCTCTCCTACCTGTCTGTT
>CABFVX010005047.1:7533-20410 GCA_902151425.1 Timema shepardi
CCCCCCTCATTTTGTATATGACGTAGTTTTTGTTACGATTTGGTAAATTTAACGACTTTAAATGTTTAGCTATGTTTAAACATAGGAATTGGTAATAAAACGAGTGATATGAAATTTTAGAATATTTTAAATCTGTGTAAGTAAATGAAATATAAGTGAAATTTTATAATTAATATATTTTCTGAAAAATATATAGTATATATATCTAGATTTTATCCCACCATAAACATTGACATTGTTAAGAAAACAACCTTACGTAATTTTGACACCCCTCTGGTTTTTTTATATACTTCCACAGTAACGTGGCAACCCTGATATATCATCAGTTGACAGTCAAAAATGTCAATACGCACACACACACACACACACACACACACACGCACGCACACACACACGCACAACCCTAATTTTAATCAGCTAAACGCGCCTTCGTTGGATGCTTTCAACATCGACGAGAAGACTCCCATGGACTTGTTCATAAGCTCGGCGGGGGAACCATCCTCAGCTATCCGTCCTTCATCCAGCACCACGATACGGTCACACTCGAGGATTGTCGGCAGACGGTGCTACGAAGAGAAAAATCACAAACGAAAACTAATTTCACAGCCATAAAATATCATTATTATTATTATTTTCACCGCGTCTTACTACCCGTTCGGGTTATACGCATTTATGCTAATGTGTAATGGTAGGGTGATTGTAAGATTAAATGGAGGACCTACAGTTTAACGTGGAATCCGAACCACGGTGGAGGCCTGGCATTCCCCACATTCACGAGATGTCTTGTCAGAGGTGAAGGAAGGGTTCGGTAACCAAGATAAATCTGTGCCGGGACCGAGGATTGAAACCCGGCCGCCAGCACAGAAGTCTGACACCTTACCCCCTAGACCGCTAGGTCACCTGTAATCTATTAGAAATATAATGTGTTTTAGGATATTTTTTGTTATCTAAATGATGGTAATATATTTTTTCTAATGGTTCAAACATACCTTATCGTTACACTTAAAACGTGTATTTTAAATAGTATCGTAAATGATAATAAGATGTCGAATAATTATACAAGTTAATTCTTAACAAGTGCTTATTATTATTATTATTATTATTATTATTATTATTATTATTATTATATAATGTTTTCTAGTTTAGTCCAGAAAAGTAGTTCCTGAAAGTGATTAAAAGGTTGTTTTGCGACATGAAAATGTTTGCATCAACAACATTTATCAATATTGGGATCCTGTTCTTAACACTAAAATTATAGGTCTGTTAAGTTGGCAGTACCAATAGCAGCACAAATTATAATACCTTAACAGCGAGGTTTTATTTGTATTGTCGTGTTGAGCTCGACTGCTGAGGACGGGGAGATCGAGGTTCAAATCTCGGTCGGGTGAACTGTTTTTTTTTCTTCCTAAATGGTTTTCGACTCTCCCTCCACGCAAATGCGGGTTCACTTCCTCTAATTAAATCTTCCCAACTCCTAATCTATTAGAGTGATTAGTACTTAAAGCGTATAACCCGAACGGGTAGTAAGACGCGGTGCTAAATATTATTATTACTTTATTTGTAGGTACAAGAAAAACTATTACGGCACAAATTAAAGCAGAAAGGATATTCTTATGACACATATTCAGTACTAAATATTGGAATAGGTCTCATATTTTGTTCCAATAGTGGTGTTGCCCGTTTCGCGGATTTAAAAATAACGAAACATATATTTTATACTTGTGCATTTGAGAAACGATCGTGGTTATAGTACAGGGTGCCAATAAACTACTCCTCCCATTACAAGCCTTAATTAATTCGTTATTTTAGTAGCTACAGTAGCCCCGTGGCTTTTTTGGTGCTGACTGACAGCTCATAGCCGACTACTGACAGTCAACATTTAGGTATATACCTAAATTTTGGCTGTCAGAAGTGACAGCCGATAAACACATGTTTTTGCAGATCATATGGTTCGGCGTAGGTATACATAATTTGGTCTGGTAACTTTTTAAAGCTATGAGCTGTCAGCCGGCACCAAAGAAGCCACGGGGCTACTGTATCTATAAACAATTTCTTGTTATTAATAATAGAGCTCAAGATACATTTTATTTATTTTGTAAACTACCGCAAGCATTTTTTTTAGATAGCTCCTAAAATATTAAATATTCAGACCCCTTTAAATGTGTTTATAATAATTATTCTATAATATTTTCGGAACATTTGCCCCTTAAAATCGTGTATAAGCTCGATGTATTTTGCTCATTCTTGCGGTAATAAGTCTATGGTAGTTTCTTAGCTCTTCCCTCTCTGCCACCTCCCTTTCACTCAACACATCACGGGGACGAACTCACGGCTATGGTGATCACGGTCTTGTTGGCGAAAGCTTTCGCGGCCGCCGCCAGGAGCGCCTTCTCCGTCCCGGGGTCGACAGAGCTAGTGGCCTCGTCCATGATAAGGCACGCCGCGTCGTGCAAGATGGCGCGCGCCAGACAAAACAGCTGACGCTCGCCGGCGCTCAGGTTCTCACCGCCTTCACGCACCTCTCCGTCTGGCGAGGTAACACAAAAACACACATCATCAGTTGCGTCTCAAATAGAGCTCTTTACACTGCTGGTCCCATGGTCTGAGGTGCAGGAAAGTTTGTTATAAAAAAAATACAGTTATTTAAGTAATCCTCAAGCACGAATTTACACTTTACTTTAAATCCATTAATTTCCAACCTAGGTAAGTTTTTTTATTAAAGCCATATATTTTCCACTACTGGCTGGCCAGGTCTGTCCTAGTTTCATATGCCTTATAATCTAACTTAAGACTAGTACAGGCACAACATCCAATCCCCAGGCCGTTAATTCAGCACTGCAAAGAAGGGTAAGCCCACATTTCACCCATGATAAATTTTCGGCCACTCTGGGAATCAAATCCTGGACCTTTAGTCCAGTAGACAAACATGCTATCTACTGAGCTAAGGTGTCTGATATGCATATACACTAATGAGATTAATGTATGGTGCAATTTAGAGAAACTGTACCAGCATTTGCATGGAATAAGGGTGGAAAAACTCACCCTCAGTACACCAGACCGAGATTCGAACCCAATCTGCCTGTCATCGGAAAAGTCTTGTCCATCGCAAGGGTGAGGTCTTAAGCCATGCGTTCACTGAAATGGGTCATGCATTATTTTATTTTTAAATCATTCAGGGCACAACGACGATGACCTCACTACACCCGGAGGAGAGTTGAAACTTCCGGTAATGGTGTAGAATCTTAAAACACGGGCCTGACGCCAAGTGACCACCGTTAGAGGCTTTAATGACGAGATTACCTAAGCAACCTTGGTACGAACTGACGATATCTTTCAGTTGAGCCATCTCCAGACTCCTCCACAGATCCTCGTCCGAATATTGGTGTCGCGGGTCCAAGTTCTCTCTGGAACAATAAATAAATTCGAATTTGGTTATGACGAGCACCAGGGGACAGAAAAAATTTACCCGTTATGACAGTCACTCACTGTATCATGTGAAGAATTAAATATACCACTGATTTTTCGTAGATTATCAATAACTTGATCCAAAAACAGAGAGAGAGAGAGAAAGACAATATGCTTGTATTTTGAAACCATATACGTACACTCAAGAATGAATCTAATTTCTCTCTATAACCAAAAACAATAAATACTTCTTCTACTGGTATGGAGAGGAGAAGTGGCCTTTAAGTATAAGAAGATGCTGTACAGGGCGTACTTTGTACTAATGTTCAAACATGCAGCAGAAACATAGACAGTGAATATAAGAGAGACTAGGAAAGTGCAGGCCATGGGAATGAAGTTTGTGAGGAGAATGTTAGCTGTTACGAGGAGAAACAAGATTAGGAATGAAGTTATCTGGGAAATAGGAGTACAAGGATTACTGTACATGAGCTAATAGAGGAAGAAGCAAGACTGAGATGGTATGAACATGTAATGAGGATGTTGGAGTACATGAGATAGTAGAGGAAGCAAGACTGAGATGGTATGGTCATGTAATGAGGATGTTGGAGTACATGAGATAGTAGAGGAAGCAAGACTGAGATGGTATGGTCATATAATGAGGATGTTTGAGTACATGAGATAGTAGAGGAAGCAAGATTGAGATGGTATGGTCATGTAATGAGGATGTTGGAGTACATGAGATAGTAGAGGAAGCAAGGCTGGGATGGTATGGACATGTAATGAGGATGTTGGATTACATGAGATAGTAGAGGAAGCAATACTGAGATAGTATGGTCATGTAATGAGGATGTTGGTATACATGATATTGTAGAGGAAGCAATGGTCAGATGGAATAGACATGTAATGAGGATGGAAAAAGGGAGAATCCCAAGGAGAATGATGGAGATAAAGTACGTAGGGAAAAGACCGCAAGGGGGTTTAAGAAATATATGGGAGAAACAGATAACAGGAAGCGTACAAGTGAGAGGATAAGAATACAAGTGGTTAAAGGAGAAATAAGATTTAGGAATTTCACTAAGTTGATCTGGCCACGGGCTGAAAACAGTTGATCGAGAGTGAGTGAGTGATTGTGCGGTACCCGTGTACTTAGTCGATTACCTGATGGTCCCGCTAAACATGATGACGTCCTGAGGGATGATGGACAGTCTGGACCTGAGTACTTGAAGAGGTACTTGAGTGATGTCTATACCGTCTATCTCGATACTGCCTTCATACACGTCCACCATGTGGAATAAGGACATGACCAGAGAAGACTTGCCGCTGCCCGTGCGCCCGCAGATACCAACCTTCGAACAAATAAAGCGCTAGAATAGCCTATAAGACATTACTAAACGCCCATAAACCAATTGTATCAATAAAGTTTTTGGATGTATCCATCCGGTGGTAGGAGAATAAACAGGGGAGGAGGAAAATACAAATTACAATATTTAACTATGCATAGCAATTGGGTTTATAAAGCTACAAGAAGACAAAAAATTTCTTAAATACTGATATTCCTATACACAAATAAACCAATACAATTTCAAAATATTTCCCCATAAAAAATGCCATAAAACTTAATATAATTAATCTTAATCTTGCCTATCCTCAATAAAGATCGCCGTGGACTACATCCACCCGAAATAACAACGCCCTGGGAACTGTCAACTGTTATTTCTCCAAGATGGCGTCGCTGAGCACGTGACCGCGTCCCTTACTACGCATGCGTCTTTCTTGAACTGGAAACGAAGCAGAATTACTCCTTTCTGTTCCAGCCTTGACTATACTTAGACAGAGTGGGACAATGCGCTGAAGAGCTGCGCGGTGGACATACCCAGGCGCTGGAATATTCGAGGTCTATCTCGGACCATCCAGTCGATGCGTCACCCCCCAACCTCCCCTCTTCGGTTCCCGGATAAGTCTGGTTCCCGCCAAACTTTACATGTAAGGGAAATCCAACAAAAGAGGAGCGAATTTTCTGCCTACACTAGGAATAGGACGCACCTAGCTTGAGGCGGATTTAAAAAAATACCTTTAGGTTTAAATTTTGAATTCAGTTGTTATTATATATAACAAAAATCTGTTTATTAAAATTGTTACATTTAGAGAAAATATTTATCATCTTTATTGGAAAAGTAATCTGCTAGGAACAATTTTTAGTTTATATAATAATTAAAATTATTATGTTTTAAGTAAATTTCAGTTAACATAAAAGGTGACAAGTTTGAAATTATTTCTCTATATTCTTTAGGGTGACCTGGTGGTCTAGGGGTAAGGTGTCTGGCCTCTGTAATTTTTATAATAAATAATTTTGGATAGTATCAAAGACACCTTCATTTTCTGCATTCCATTTTTAACAATCCTCCAATTTTTCTGAATTTAGTTTTCTGTTAGCCTCCTTAGTTCTAAACAATTTTTTGGGGGGCATTCTCTAAGAGACACCCCCTCCCCCTACTAACTCCAACATTCCTGAACTAATTTATTTTTGCAGCCATCATGGCCCTTCTCCTTGACCTTCTCCCTCCCCCCCCCCTTTCATCCTCGACTCTCTCGCACCTTCTGACCGGGTGGTATGTGAAGGTTCAGGTTGGTGATGACAGGTTCTCTCTTGCTGTCGTAACGTAGCGAGACATTCTCAAAGACGATATCGCCCTTCTCTGGCCACGAATGTGGGACACTCACGCCTGAGGAAAAGGAAAAAAAAATAAAGGTCTGACCTTCAATAAGACTACACTTACTATTTTAGGGGGTCTAGTTTCCCCCAAACCCCCCTTAAAGGTTTTTTCCACTTTCCCTCCGTGCAAATGCTGGTACACTTCCTTCATAATCCCAAACACATTAGTCTGATTAGTACATAGACCTGAACAGGTAATAAAACGCGATGCTAAAAAAAAATTAATTTTGTTAAGAAAAATCAATAAAGATTTGTATTTTTTAATAAAATTAATTAATATTAGTCAGTGGTTTGTTAAAAAAAATCAATAAATGTCTTCGATTTGTTAATAAAATATGAATAGCAATAGTTTTCATTCTGTTGAAAAATATTAACAAATATCGGCAATTTGTTAGTAAAATGTAATGATATAAAGCCTACAGTTTGTTAAACAAAACTAATAAATGTTAATATTTTTATTTAAAAAAAATTAAGGGTCTGCGTTTTTTAGAAATAAATCTTTAATAAAGAAGCGTATAGCATATAATACGGACGGGTAGTAGGACACGGTGCTAAGAAATAATAAAGAATTGTATTTTGTTTTATAAAATTAATAATGGCCTGCTATTGGTTACAGAAAAACTTATCTTTGTACTAGTATATTACAGTAGCCCTATGGCTTATTTGGTGCTGACTGACAGCTCACAGCTGACAGCTAAAAGCTTTGAAAAGCTACCAGACCAAATTATGTATCCCTACGCCGAACCATATGGTCTGCAAAAACATATGTTTAGCGGATGTCACTTATGACGGTCAAAATTTAGGTATTATACTTAAATGTTGACTGTCAGAAGTCAGCTGTGAGCTGTCAGTCAGCACAAAAGAAGCCATGAGGCTATTGTATATACCTAAATGTTGACTGTCAGAAGTCAGCTGTGAGCTGTCAGTCAGCACCAAAAAGCCACGGGGCTACTGTAAGTAGGAAAGATAATAGGAACGAACACAATATGGCTTTTACAATGAAAAGAAAGACACAGTTTACAGTTTACACTGCTGCTACTAGACAAAGAGGTAATGGCTACCTCCTGAAGAAAATGGATTGCTACCATTCAATACCACAACTTTGGGTTCATTCTATTAGAACCCATCAGGAGGGAGTGTGAAACCTCCATATGTAGAGAGATAGAAATAAACGAAAGGGCAAAAAAAAGTAAATAGGTAAAGATTAACAGGACATAAAAGTAGGATTCGTAGGTAGAAGAGGAACTCGGTATTCGTAAGTTAATTTAAGATTCGGGATTAGTAGAAAAAATAGAGATTTGGGATTCGTAGATAAGATGAAGACTCCGCATCAGTTGTTAAAATGGGGTAACTAGGATTCATCAGTGTAATGGAGATTCGAGATTAACGGTAAAATAGATATTGGGTATATTTAAGTGCTATGTAGATTTGGGATTCACAGGACAAAATGAGATTGTAAATTGTTGGTAAAATTGTTATTAAATTTTTGTTTAGGCAAAATCGATATTGTGAATACGTAAATAGATTTGAGATTGACGGTTCGTAAGTAAAATGGAGAGTTGGGATTCGTCGGTAAAAATGGAGAGTTAATTTCGGAATCAATAGGGTTAACGTATTTGTTCAATATATTTGTTGAAATGTTTAAGGTAAATCCGGAATATGAAACCTGGACCATTGACGCAACCGAAAAGGAAAATATTAGAAGCATTTGAAACGTGTCGTTACAGAAGAAGGTTGAAACTATTACGGATGGAGATGGTATGAAATACAGAAGTGCTAAGAAAAAGAAGACGAAGAAAGAAAACTTTGGAAAGGTATGCAGCAAAGAAGAGTTGACATGGTATGACATATACGGAGACATAATAGTTTGACGAAGATAATTATATCAGGAGATGAGATGTGTAAGTGAGAACTTCAAGAGGGAGATCAAGAATGGAGAACATAAATCATATAGCAGACGATGTTTACATAAGAAGGTACAAATATGTCAAACATTTCGACCAGGATAGAAGAAAGTGAAGGGCTACAGCAAACCAATAGCAAGATTAATGACCTAATGATGATAATGATGACGACGATGATCAGGTAAATAGAAATAATAAGTACCCTGTGTCCTGTAGTCCTCCGTCGGGGTGGTGGCGTACTGCTGCACCCTCTCCACGTCATTCATGTACATCTCGACGTCCGCCAGGAACTTGACCACCCAGTTGAGGTAGATGGGTACCAGTAGAGTGTAGTTGACCGCCAGACCTACCAGGGCAGGGGGGACCTGACCAGGGAGCAGCGTCGCCGTCACCAAGGAGGCGACGATGGCCATCAGGACAATCACTCCGCCCAGGTAGTCCTGGAGGAACATGTCGTTATTACCTGAATCGTCTGCTACAGCATCCGTATTTATAGTCTAGTCTCGGGAGTCAACCAATCTCCCAGTATATGAATAACAAGCAGTTCAGGTTGAATGGAGGATTGGCTGACTATGGACTGTATTTATAGTCTAGTCTCGGGAGTCAACCAATCTCCCAGTATATGGATAACAAGCAGTTCATGTTGAATGGAGGATTGACTGACTATGGACCGTATTTATAGTCTAGTCTCGGGAGTCAACCAATCTCCCAGTATACGAATAACAAGCAGTTCAGGTCGAATGGAGAATTGTCTGACGTTCGAATCTCAAATATATATTAAATGATAAGATAAATATGAGAAAGGTTATAATTTTAGAGGAGATGTACCTTTATTCACGTGAATGAAGAGTGAGGGGAAAAAACACCCAACCTATTTTTCGAACACAATCATCGCAAACAAGACTAAACAGTATTGACGGTTAGATGATTTGCCCACCAATGTGGCTTATTGATGGACTATATTGTTCGTACTAATAACCCATTAGCGTAAATAGTACATATACGTATAACCCGAACTTGTAGTGAGACGCGGTGAAAAAATAAAAAGTTGAAAAATGTCACCTGGACACGGGAATCAAACCCGGGACCTTTGGCTTAGTACGTCAATCCTCTCTCCACTGATCTATCCAGGAATTGTCCCGTGTTCAGGATTATTCTTCACTCATGATTTATGTTATTATTATTATTATTATTATTATTATTATTATTATTATTAGCACCGCGTCTTACTAACCGTTCGGGTTATACGCACTTACGCTAATGTTTAATGGTAGGGTGATTGTGAGATGAAATGGAGGACCTACAGTTTAACGTGGAATCCGAACCACGGTGGAGGCCTGGACATTCCACACATTCACAAGATGTCTTGTCAGAGGTGAAGGAAGGGTTTGGTAATCAGATAAATCTATGCCGGGACCGAGGATTGAACTCCGGCCGCCAGCATAGAAGTCTGACACCTTACCCCTAGACCGCCAGGTCACCCTCATGGCTTATGGCTGAGTCTGTTATGGACGTGTGGATACCATAAGCTACATATAACTCCGACTTCGATTTGAATATTCGTTCACTTCTACTTCGATTTGAAAGTAAAATTCTGGATTCAATGATTACAAAGATTCGCAAAAAAGAATAATTAAAACACGAATTTTAAAAATCTCAAACAATCAATTTTTTTATAATAACCTAATTTATCATTTGAAGACGAAATATATTATTTATGATTTAAATATTGCATTTAGTAATTTATATTTAGTACCTAAATGTATATAGTTATCTAAAGTTATAATATTTGTATCCAACAATATAGCTTTTTTTTTTAAAAAAACATTTTAACTTTGATTTGACTTCACTTTTCTATTGAAAATATTGGATTTCACACAACCTACAATAGAGAAGAATAAAAATTACATTAGACAAACAAACAAACGAACACACGTCGAACCACTGTGAAGAGAATAGAAGGTAGCGCCAGGTGGAGAAAGACATCTGATTGGCTGGGCTTGTGACGTCACTCAGTCCACAAACCAGCAATGTGAAGAGAATAGAAGGTAGCGCCAGGTGGAGAAAGATATCTGATTGGCTGGGCTTGTGACGTCACTCAGTTCACAAGAAAGCAATGTATAGAGAATAGAAGGTAGCGCCAGGTGGAGAAAGACATCTGATTGGCTGGGCTTGTGACGTCACTCAGTACACAAGACATTGCGTTACACACACAAAGTTATACGGAATACAAACTGAGTTGCTAAAAATAAGATCACATTTTGGAAATTTAAATAATAAAGTTAACTTTAAAAATCCACACCAATATACAATCAACGTCATTAGTCTAGTTATTTAAGAAACCACGTATGTTTGACTGTCTTCTTATTAAAATATAATTGCTGTGTACTGGGTGACGAAAGCAATGACGTAATTATAAGAGTATCATACACGTCAATCGACTCTGTGTTACAGTTGGTTAGAAATAGTAAATCTACACCAACACTATTGCACGTGGATCATTTCTAACTAAACATTAATGGAGATAAAGAGTTAATAGAAGTTCCTAATACTGAAAATTGTTGAAATATTAAACGATATTTGGATAAAAACTGCATTGAAAAGTCGGTTTTTTGACCATTTTAGAATGTCTTCACAGATAAGCACTGCTCACAAATCTTCATTCTGTCATAACAGGGACATACTGTAGTTATTAACAAGAAACTTGGTCGCTTTGTCCCCCCATCGTCATCGCGGGAAATGTCGAGTAATCATTCAAATACGAATGTACTGCGCACATTTATAGTCTTTTCCTTTCCGCTTTTACTCCCAAACCTCGCGCGAGCCGAGTTGGGCCTCTGCTACGACGGGACACTCTCAATCAAATTCCTCCAAAGTGGCGCTACCGTCCCGTTCTCTCTCCGTGGCTTCCGATCACCTACCAGAGCTATCCCCAGCCACCTGTTGGCCGTGTTCATGATGAGGAAGGCATTGGCGTGGGTGTCCATCTTACGGAGCAGCATGTCGGTGAATCTCTGCTGATGACTGAAGGCTCTGATGGTCGTCAGACCGCCCAGAGTCTCTGAGAAATGGGAGAATATCGGGGATCTGGTTATGCTGTCCAGCCTCTGGAGTTCTCTGGAGAGAAAGAGAGACACAAAGGAAATGAAATTATTATTATTATTATTATTATTATTACAATAGACAAGGAGTCCTCAACCTTTTTAAGTTCAAAGGCCTAATTTTCAGTCCCTTGTTGGCTCATGGGCCTCAATACTTTGCCGACATTGTTAGGATTGAATATATATTAAGGTGCGGCCGAAGGGAACGAAAATATTTTTACAGTTTTTTTTATAATTGAATTTTTTTTGACCAAAATAAATCCAATATTTCTCCAGTAACAACATAGAGTTTAGTTTTCTGAACATGCTAATATCAACAGATCTTGAATATCTATCAAGGGTGGCTTAGAATTTTGTCAACACTTTTTCTCTTTATTTAAAAAAGTTTTGACCAAAATTTCATGACACCCTTGACAGATATTCAAGATCTGTTGATATTAGCATGTTCAGAAAACTAAACTCAACGTTGCTACTGGAGGAATATTTGATTTATTTCGACCAAAAAAATATAATGCTATAAAACCTGTAAGATTACTCGCGATCATCTCTGCCATACCTTAAAAATATTTGAATAAGCTCTTTCTTATACGCTTATACTAACACTAAGGATTAGGATTTATCGTAAAATATGTTCTCTGTTGTTTCATAGAAGGAGGTGGTGTGATTTTTTTTGCTGCCTTTTTACGGTTAGACATACATTTTTTATAAAAAGTAATACTTTCATTAACGTAAAAAAAATAATTATAAAATATCTATCTATCACCAGCAGTTTAGACTACTGCGAGAGAAGCGCGTTAGATCACACGGACTCCAAAGTGGGTTTTCGGATAAAAAAATGTATAACAATATTATTGCAGTAATTTTTAAAATAATAATAATAATAATAACAACATTTTCTTATATAAACCATTTTATAACTACCCTCAAATACATACTTTAGAAAAACCACCAAGTATTCTTATTTATTAGGTAAAACACTACCAAACTAACAGTTTTTAATGAAAGCCTTATAATTATTTTATTTAAAAAAAAGAGTTTTTAAAAGTTAATCGCTAGTAAACTGTAACTAATTTGAAGGTTATGTTAACAAACTTTCCAGGAAAAATTATCATAATATCACAAATAAAGTTGAAAAAAAAAGTTTCGCTTCTAGCTTCAGATACATACAGACAAATATACAGGGCTGTAAGATTTTTTTTAGGGGGGAGGTAGGGGCGGGGGCGGAAGGAAGGGCTTCATAAAACGTCTATATCTAACATAATATTGAGATCAATTTTTTTTTCCTATTAGTTATAATTGTTTATTTATTTATTTGATATGTTTGACGTACACCTTCTAAACAGATTGATTATATCAGTACACGAGAATTTCTATGAGCGGGTGTGAAAAGGCCTACCCATTTTTCCGAGAAGGGTATTTTCACATACCTTCCAGGGTTATTTTACATGCCTTAATTATATATATATTTTTTTAAATTAGCACCACGTAGTACACCTTTCTTAGGGATTAAGAAGGCTTAATTTAGAGGAAGTGTTTCCATATTTGCGTGGAAGGTGATTAGAAAACTATTTTGGGGAAAAATAACCACCCTCAGTGCACCCGACCAGGATCGAACTCCGATATTCTCATCTTTGGCAGTCTAATTCAACACTAAATTTGTGCGTTAGACCACGTGGCACCGAACCGGGTGCATGCATGCCTTAATTGACATGGGATTATTCTGTATCCCTATTAAAATAATTATATATATATAT
>CABFVX010005047.1:20575-34463 GCA_902151425.1 Timema shepardi
ATATATATATATATATATATGAAAAAGTAAAAAGATCCCGTCTCCTCTTATTTCGGAAGCAGTGAGTGCGACCCAGTCGTACCTCGAGGAATATCTGTAGAAATGTTGTACCACGTAATAAGTGGCACATATAGGGACGGCAGCCAGTAGGAACCACGGAGTGACCACCGCGTTCACGAGTATAGCGGAGAAGCATAGCAGCAGGAACTGCAGTAGTCGCTGTATGGACGTGGCCAGTTTCTGCAAAAAAATTACAATCTCATGTGGTAACAGATTCTCAAGAAAAAAATTATTCCCTAACTTTTACTTGACATTTTATTAAATAAAATTATAGAATTTTTAATTGAATTATTCGTGATTTAAAAAGAAGATTTTATTGACTTTTTTCAATAGCAAAATAAATCTAGATTTCCTAAAATTTTCATGAGCAAAAAATTCAAAATTCTTGAAATTTTCATGATCAAAGAATTCAAATTTTCCTAAGAAAAGCCCATATCAAAAGCGGATTATTATGTTAAAAAACAATATCGAGTAGGATTTAGGTAAAAACAAACTTTTAGTAAACATATATATAGATATATTATGAACAGTAAAGTCTAAACCTAAGTCATAAAAAAAACCAATGTCCATTTTGTTTGGCAAAATTGAACTTTTTATGCCATCTATTGGCTCTTTCTGAGAACTAAAGAACCCGGCACATCACTAGTCCGACACCTTACGTAAGTCAGAGACTTTTCAAAGTGGAAACTCAGCTGCCCTGTCAGTGTTAGGCATCCACTTGTCTTGAAGAACAAATACCTCTTACGAGGCACCTCCAAC
Organism: Timema shepardi; assembly: GCA_902151425.1. Classification (NCBI taxonomy): domain Eukaryota; kingdom Metazoa; phylum Arthropoda; class Insecta; order Phasmatodea; family Timematidae; genus Timema; species Timema shepardi. The sequence goes on from CABFVX010005047.1 coordinate 21,395, forward strand.
TTTTGAGTGTAGCCACGCACATTACATGCGCAACGGATAGCTTATAAACTGAAGAACCCGTGTCTGCCATCAGCCCTGTCATCATATCATCGGACAACTGGGAAACGCCCCCCCCCCCTTCCCCACCTTGGCCAGCTTCTATTGGCGGGAGGAGTGGCAACCCTGATTAATGAACCCCTTAATTATAAACATCAATAAATGTGTCGCGATATCTGATATCACACTTTAGATAATTGACGGAAATGCCGACGTGGTTTCACGTGATAACAATGCGAAGTGTCCTCGGATACGGTTGTAGAGGCATAATCCGTTAGGATGTGACTTTCAGGATATCCATTTGTTCCATAAAAAAATTATTGAAGTTTCGATACCCACCCTTTAATTCTCTAAAAAAAATACTTGCTTCCTACCAGGCTCCTACTTGTCTAGCGAAAGATAAAGACGTCGTAATGTTGCTATACTTTGCAAACAGTCCAGAAAGAAGAGTAAAATAATATTTAGTATTGTATAACAGAACTTATAATATCTGAAGTGTGAACTGTGTCCTTATTTTCATTTTAAAAGCCATTGTTTGTTCCTTTGATATGTCTCCATTCATCTTTTCCGTTCCTTCTACCAAATATATTACAATTACCTTACAAAGCAAAAAGAGGTTTTATTTATAGAACTATACTATATATTCGCATCCAATGTCCATTTACTTTGTTTGTCCTTTATTTTTTATCCCTTTTACATGTTCCTATCTAAGTGTCCATTATTATTTACAATTTTCACTTTTATCCCTTTTATGTTTTATAGTTTCCTCTTTTTAAGAAGTTGCGTCGTGCGTTTCACACTCCCCGACTGATGATTTCCGATAGAATGAAACCTAGGTCGGGGGATTGGGCGGTGACGATCGATTTTCTTTAAGAGACATCCATTACCTCTTTGTCCATTGGCAGAAGTGTAAAGTGTGAACTGTGTTCTTCTTCTCGTTGTAAAAGCCATTTTAGGGTTTTCCCCCTTTTATATGATATTTGAATTTCATAAGAATACGACACACTAGCTCAGTCGGTATCGTTTCTGTCTATTGAGCTAAGGGTCCTAGGTTCTATTCTTGGCATGGCAGAAAAAAATATTTTCATCGATTAAATATGAGTTTACACTTTCACAGCGATGATTTGATTTCCGGGGTCTGGATGTTGTTTATGTTCTGGGTTTAAATTATATTATAAGGCATATGAAGCTACGACAGGCCTATCAATCTGATAGTGGAAAATATATGGTCAGAATAAAAAACAGATCACAGGTTGGAAACAGTGATGGATGTAAAAATAATTAATAAGGGGTGATATTTTTATACAACTGTAACGTTGTTACAGTAGCCCCATGACTTCTTTGGTGCTGACTGACAGCTTTGAAAAGTTACCAGACCAAATAATGTATCCGTACGCCGAACCACATGATCTGAAAAAACATGTGTTTAGCGGCTGTCACTTCTGAAGGCCAAAATTTAGGTATATATTTAAATGTTGACTGTAAGAAGTCATCTGTGAGCTGTCAGTCAGCACCAAAGAAGCCGTGGGGCTACTGTACCTTGTCGATGAGACCCGTGTCCATGGAGAAACGGTTAATGATCCTCCCCACAGGTGTCGATTCGAAGAACTTCATCGGACATTTCAGCAGGTTGTGCAACATGTTGTCGTGGAGGGTCCTCCGGGCCTGGGCACCGGCGTATTGGCCAATCCCGTTGGACAGGAGCGAGAGGATTATGGAAGCGGCAGAGAGGGAGGCGTAGACGCCGAAGTAGAACACGGTCTAAGGACAGTTAGAGTACAGATCTACTATTGATTTTATAGAATGTATACAAACATAACCTTAACTTTTTTTTTCTTTAGTTCAATACTTTCCCCTTACCCCCAAAAAAATTAAGAATATAAAATATAAAGATGAGACCCCTGAATTTTCAAATCCTTAAGGAAATTCAATATTTGAGAAAATTATGATTTTTTTTGCACCGCATCTTACTACCCGTTCGGGTTATTCGCTTGTGTACTAATTACTCTAATGGTTTTAGGGATTGGAAGGTTATAATTAGAGTAATTTTACCCGCATTGGAGGGAGAATGTAAAACCAATTTGGGAAAACAACCTTCAGTACGCCCAACGGAGACTCGAACCTCTATTACCTTGTAATTGGCCGTCTAGACTAATACTAGAGTAGCGCGTTGGACCATGATGGCCACCTAAGCAGGTATTTACGAATTCATCAATTATTTTAAAATTTGAATTTGTTTTAGAACTCTAATACTGATGTGTGGTTCATCCCCAACCTAATAGCAGGACCAACATAACAACCAAAACCCGTACCATTAATTTAATATTCAACTGCTGTTAAGTTTCTCCTAATAATTTACTGGTCTAAAAAATATCCAGTATTAGAGCTCTTGAAACAAATTCAATTTAGAAGTATTATAAGAAAATTTTGGGGCTTTTCGAGCCTTGAATTTAATATTTCTTCGAGCCCTCGAATATCTTTATGAAGTCCAGGATTCGTATATCCTTAAGAACTCTAGGATCCAAATATCGTCGAACCCTTTGAAATTCTGGGGTTTTCATTTTGATAAAGGATTTTATGATTCGAGTATCTTTAAGGATTTGAAGATTTTAATATCCCTAAGGATTCAAAGCGTCTAATATCAGGATTAGAAGAATCTAGTATCCTCTAGAGTTGGAAGAATTTAATATCCTTTAGAGATACAAGAATATATTATCCTTTAGGGATGGAAGAATATATTATCCTTTAGGGATAAAGGAATCTAATATCCTTTAAGGATAGAAGAATCTAGAATCCTTTAAAGATAGAAGAATCTATTATCCTTTAGGGACAGAAGAATCTAGTATCCTTTAGGGATAGAAGAATCTAGTATCCTTTAGAGTTGGAAGAATCCCATATACTCTAGCGTTAGAAGAACCTAGTATCTTTTAGAGTTGGAAGAATCCCATATCCTCTAGGGTTGGAAGAACCTAGTATCTTTTAGCGTGATAAGTTTTTAATATCCTTAAGGGTTTGATCAGTCTAATATATTTAAGGACTCGACGGTGCCGTCCCTAGTTTAAGCTACCGCACAAGCGTCACTGTCCCCCTTCTCGTCTACCTCGTCCCGGCGCTGGTCCTCGCGGTGGTCCACGGCCGTGTCGTTGCTGTGGTGGGTCCATTGGCTGAGCCAGTAGTCCGTGTACACCCTGAGCCCCTGCCACAGCACCGCGGACAGCAGGTAGCTCACGCCGGCCACCACGCCGCAGGCGCGCAGGTAGTCCAGGTAGATCCTCTTGGGGATCTTCCCGTACTCCCGCTCTTCCTCGGACATCGTGCGACCTTCACCCGCGTCCGTCGCCTCGTCACCTGGCGCGTCAAAGAACAAACAACCCCCAAGTAGTTCCGAGTTGTACAGTCGATACTGCCAGCTCTTGGGACCTGGGCGCTACCCTCCCCTCAATATAGAGACTCCAACAATTATAAACAATATGTTTGCCTCATTATAATTCCCTTCTACTAACTTTTGGGATCTGAGCGCTACCCTCTCCTCGCTATAGAGACCTATAAATTACACACCATATGTTTTCCTCATTTTGAGTAAACAGGATACGGTATGGTCAAGTAATGAGGATGTAAAATGAAAGACTCTCAATACGTATGAGAAATACTGAAAGATAGACCAATAAAAGTGATGAGAGGAGTAAATAACAGCAATTCTATGAGGCGAGAGGAGGAGAATAAAATACGAATAAAGGAGGAAGGGTGGGGGGTAAGGAAAGGGGAAGTTGAAAGCATTGCACTAAACTAACCCAGCAGCAGGTCTGAATACAGATGATGATGATGATGATGGTTTGATATACCAGTGAAACTTACAGCAATCATCTTCCTCATAAGCGTCATCACTGCTGGCAGAGGTGGTGGACAGTAACCTCTTCACCGGGGTCTTTACACTTTCCATAGCTGCAGACGTTGACCTAAAATTTAAATAAGGAGAGTATCATAAATTTTTACGAGATGAAAAAAATTGTGCACAGAGAGTTATTCTTACCTGGAGGGGGGCTAACACTGTGTTTGCAATATGATATTTAGTGAATCAATGCGTTAAGTTTGCAGTGTAGGAGAAGCGAGCTAAGGGCAGTGTTTTTTGCAGATTTTTTTTTTTGTCAAAATAAGTCAAATATTTCTCCAGTAGAAAAATAGTTTAATTTTGTACACACGGTGATATCAACAGTTGTTGAATATCTGTCATGAGCATAGCGGTATTAGATGAGACACTTTTCAAACAAAGAGAAGAAGTTGCCATTAAATTACAGGTCACCCCTAGACAGATATTCAACAACTGTTGATATCATCATGTGAAGAAAATTAAACTCTAAGTTTCTACTGGAGAAATACTTTATTTATTTTTCCCAGATTTCTTAGTTATTTATTTATTGATAAAAAAACCTCAAAAATACTTTCCTTAGCTTTCAATACCTACCATTCCACCTTGAGTGTGCTGTCAGAATATCAAGAACTTAGATCGACCTTGTGGTTACGTCATTCTAGACCATAAGCCAGGGTAGGCTTTGTATTAATACTTCTAAAACTACTTAAAACAATTCTCAATAATCTTAAAACCTTGTTAAAAAAATAGCTGTATTTGTTTGAAGAAGACAATATCTAAGTATATAACCAATTACTCTGATCTCAGAACTGAAGACATTTATCGCGAAACGTCCTCGAAAGCAGGATAATCTCAAATTTTCGTGATAATTTTTGAAGTTATAAAACTCAAAATGTAAGGTTTTTAATCCTATAGAAATATGCTAATATATTTCACCTCATTTTTTTAAAAAAAATTATCCTTTTAAAATAAACAAATAGAAAATTCTGGACGTCAGTAACGCCTTCCAATAATCTTGAAGATGGTTTCGAGAACCTGTAATTTCACCGGATGTTGTTCTTACTGAGCGTTGATATCACCGATATATTTTGGAAGTTTGAATCGAGAAAATTCTATGGCGGTTGTTTACTTCGAGTACCTTACCCCTAAAATTCCCTGACAATGCCGTTTAATAGTCACAACTTACTGTTCAACAGGAGATAAATAGCGATTGATATCTTGATGGTGACCTGGTGGTCTAGGGGTAAGGTGTTGGACTTCTGTGTTGGGGGTCCGGGGTTCAATCCCTGGTCCCGGCACAGATTTATCTGATTACCAAACCTTTCCTTCACCTCTGACAAGACATCTTGTGAATGTGGGGAATACCAGGCCTCCACCGTGGTTCGGATTCCACGTTAAACTGTAGGTCCTCCATTTCATCTCACAATCACCCTACCATTACACATTAGCGTAAGTGCTTATAACCCGAACGGATAGTAAGACGCGGTGTTAGTAATAATGATATCTTTATTAGGTTTAGGTGGAAGAGGCTCCGATAAATTGTATTTCTGTATACCTTTGTTTCTATTAGATGGACAGCATTGAAGATGAATTTTAGTAGATAATAAGAAGGATTTGGGGGTAAAGTTAGGTAAAATTTAATGCAAAAATTGGAGGAATTAAAGGATCGCGTTGGGAGAGTGCTCGAAATACACACCTCTCGAAAAACCTGCCCTCCCAAAAGCTCGATGAAAGCGACCATCGATATTAACAACGTCCGATGAATCTGTACACACTCGGTATCCCTCTTAACCCCTTTAGGTATCCTATCTCGCTGGATCAATAACAGGGAAAGAACGGGTTATAACTCACTTTGTGGAAGACGAAGACATCAGCCTCCTAAGGACATTCTTCTCTTTGATACATCCGGAGACTTCCGGAGCTGATGCTACTGTCCTAATAAAAAAACACAACACAAGAATGTTAAACTCTTGAATATCATTTACTTTGCTTCTAAATAATGACTTATTTTTTAATTTCCACCAATTTTCAATACACGTCGATAAAAATACGCTTTTAAAATAGGTTAGTGGTGCAGGTATATCATAATTAAGTTATCCATCTTGCAAATGGTTTGCTGTTCTGAAGAGACTATAGATTTTTTTTAAAATGAATATGCTGTTCAACACAGCTAATTAATATAATTAATCTTGCTATTGGTTTGACGCAGCTTTCCATCTTTACCTAAAACCTGAGCAGTGTTTTTACATCTTTATACCTTCTTCTACCAACATCCTCCACCATCTGATCCATTAACTCCAATCTTGGTCTCCTACTTGAATTTATCTCTTACAACACATCTCCTTCTATAATTATCTTCGTCAAACTATCATATCTCATTATACGTCCTACCGTATCAACTCTTCTTTTCCGTATACCTTTCCTAAGTTTCCTTTCTTAGTTTTATTTTATTATCACTTCCGTATTTGATACAATCTCCAACCATAATATTTTCAACTTTTTTCTGTAGCACCACATTTCAAGTGTTATAACATTTTCCTTTTAGGGACGATGAAGATATAGTTTAAACTTCGGAGGAAATGTATACAAATAAGTATGGAGGAAGATTTGGAAAAAAAAACGTTTAGTAAGAAATTCTCATAACATCCGGCCGGGATTCGAGCCACCCCCAACCTCTCATCACATGCAAAACGTACTAAACACCCTAGTAGGAAGGCTTGAAATATACCATATTGCAAATGACGGGGAGATAGGGGTTCGAATACTTGATCAGGTGTACTGAGGATGTTTTTAATTCCTAAATGATTTACCACTCACCTCCTATGCAAATGTAGGTGCACTCCCGCTAAATTCAACCTTACTCATCTTTAGCACATTAGGGTGATTAGTAAATGCACGTATAGCCAGAATGGGTAGTAAGAAGCGGTGTTAAAAAAATTATAATTAAAAAAAACTCTTAGGTTGTCCACGTGACTGCCTATGTGGTCTGGTGGTCAGAGCTCCCGGCAACAGGTCCCAAGTTCGATCCCTGGCGCTTTCAGATTTCTTCTGCGAACCACAGGGGTCTAGGACGGGGTCAAACTAAACCTCTTGAGGTCAAACTAGGAGTTACTTGGATAAATAGTCTGCAGCTCCGGTCTATAAAGCTGAGATTATCGGATGGAGAGTTAGTTGTGCTGACCACACGACACCCTCTATCCCCAAATGTTGGCACTATCGTCGCTTGGTCGGTTGGTCGGTATATCTCGCTTGCAGTCTCACGTCATTGAGAGGTAAGACATGCACCCCTTCTTGGTACGCGTGCCACAGTTTGATAAGACTCTGCTCTAAAAGTTTGTTTCTATGGCAATGCGTTAAATGAGCACCCACCTCTGAGACTGATGGTGGAAAAGCCGCCTTAGTAAGCTTCCTTGGGGGTGACTGTCCACGGTGTACATCCTGCTCCTGAGGATAGGAATTATATCATTATTATTACTTACAGTCCAATGTTTATAGGAAGAACCTGTCAACTAACAAATTTATCTTAGTCCAACTTTCGTACAAAGTTCCTTAACTGACAGCTAGAAAGTTACTAGAACTACTTTCACATATTCATACGTCAAGTCATGTGAAACGTGGGTAATTAAGGAACAGCATAGGAACAGAATGCAGGAGAGTGAAACGTGGGTAATGAAGGAACAGGATAGGAACTGAATGAAGAAGAGTGAAACGTGGGTAATGAAGGAACTGGATAGGAACAGAATGCAGGCAAGTGAAACGTGGGTAATGAAGGAACAGGATAGGAACAGAATGCAGGAGAGTGAAACGTGGGTAATGAAGGAACAGGATAGGAACAGAATGCAGGAGAGTGAAACGTGGGTAATGAAGGAACAGGATAGGAACTGAATGAAGAAGAGTGAAACGTGGGTAATGAAGGAACTGGATAGGAACAGAATGCAGGNNNAGGATAGGAACAGAATGCAGGCAGATGAAACGTGGGTAATAAAGGATTAGGATAGGAACAGAATGCAGGCAGATGAAACGTGGGTAATGAAGGAACAGGATAGGAACAGAATGCAGGCAGATGAAACGTGGGTAATAAAGGATTAGGATAGGAACAGAATGCAGGCAGATGAAACGTGGGTAATGAAGGAACATGATAGGAACAGAATGCAGGCAGATGAAACGTGGGTTATAAAGGATTAGGATAGGAACAGAATGCAGGCAGGTGAAATGAGATTCAAGAGAAGCAAAGTCTGTGTGACAAAATTTGGACAGAATGTGAAATGAGAGAGTAAGAGGAATAGTAGAGGAAGAGACGGTCTAAGACAGAGATAGAGAAGGGAGGACTAAGGAGGTGTAAACCATGTGAGGAAAATGAAGGGGGAAAGGATGTCCAGGAGGATGTTGGATATGGAGGTAGAGGGTAGGAGGAATACCAAGGGACAAATGGCTAAAGGGAGTGAGGAAGAGATAGTTGGGCCAAGGTAGAGAGAGAAAAGGATAATTTGGAGAGGCTTATATTCCAAGTAGACCCAGCCAGTGGCTGGAAGCGGTTCATGGTGATGATGATGATGATGATGATGATGATGATGATAATGACATGAATTTGTAGGAGAAAATGTCCTCATCACTAATAACTGTTTCTAGCCTTTTGCCAAATCAGTTTAGCGACATGCTTCCATCTTCCCCTTTCCTTTCCCCATTTCTTCTCCTCCCAATCTTACTCTTACTACTATCTACCCCTCCAATCTCTTTCTTTAGAGGAAAAGTGAAGGAGAATGTTCAGCTACCAATCCCCCCCCCCCCTTTCCGCTTCCCTTCGTAATTGTGAATCCAGTGTTCTTCGAGTCCCGATGGCGGAGACCTTTTACCTGTAGGCCATCGGGTCTCCTCTGATGCTCGGGGAGGAGAACTGCCTTACGACGGGGAAGGGCAGCCTCTCTTGGCGACCCGTCTGAAGAGAGAAGGCCCTCAGCACGGCCTTGTGGCCCCCTGGGGTGTCCGCCATGGTCGCGGCCCTGTGACGCCTCAGAGAAGGCCTGCAGCGCCCGGTCCTCTCAGTGAGGTCCGCCTCGCACTCGTCGATGGGGAGGGGGAGGTCGTGGGTGAGGTACCGGGATCCGGAGAACGTGGCCAGCCTCTTCCTGAGAGGTACGAACAGTGGCGGTGTCTGGATCAAGAGGGAGTAAGGAAAATAAACATAACGATACACAATCGCACATTTTCTTATACAGCCTAACATTCATAAACCACGTAAAGCTTTTATATTATATATTTTTGAACCCACCTACCCCCCCATTTAAAACCAAAATATACACTTAGCCCTGCCCCTCCCAACTGTGTATTTTAACTTATCACATCAAGAGTGAAAGTCAATATTTCATAGGGAAGTTTTTATATGATATTTGGAAGACGGTTTTAAAAAGGTGGATAGAAACATATAAAAAGGGGATGAACACAATATGGCTGTTACAATGGAAATAACACAGCTCACACTTTACACTGCTGCCACTGGACAAAGAGGTAATGGCTGCGTCTCGAAGTAAATCGATAGTTTCCGCCCAATCCCCCGACCTAGGTTTCATTCTATCGGCACTCATTAGGAAGGATTAAGAAACGTGCAACACAACTTCCTTAATGAGGNCTTCGGAAGTCTAGTCTACTGTGAGATTATCGCCTTAGACTATGCGGCCACTGAAGTGGGTATAGTTCAATTCGATATGAAAAGAGGTTTGTACCGTTCCGCCAAATATTTAAGAGCTAGCGACGCCCATGCATAGAATTAATAAAGTATTTTCTTAATCTTTCATATTTTTTAGAACCTTGTAATGGTTAAAACGTTCAAATCAAATAACATTTAAATTTTCCATATTTTGGCACTAACCATCCTATATCTAAAAAAAAACTTTGTAAGAAACGTATAATTCTCTGTGTTTTTCCTTAATAATTATATTCCGACTGGTTTCAAAGTTACTAATCAGATGTTTTATAAGGAGTGGTTAGTCTAACCTTCTTACCAATAAGATGCACGGGTTGCGTATACACGCGGATTAACTATTTTTGAATAATCTGCACAGTTAGATAAATATAATTTCGGTAGGAAAAGAAACTTTCGGAAAAATACAAACATATTTTGTTGAGGTTCATACTGATAATAATCTATCAAAAGTGACAGCCGCGGATCACATAGCTTGACGAATGAACACGTAAATGTAGATCTAGTAACTCTTCTGACTGATAAGGTTCTCCCATTATTAGTTGAGTGTGTAAATATTATGTTTTGTACTACAGCGCTACCAACTGTTACACCTTGGGAACGGGGCTGGGTCACAGGCTTACAAACTTAAAAAAAAAAAAGTTATACCCCACGCAGTAGCGCTTCTAAACCAGTAATAACAAAACTTCGAAAAAGTGAACTTTTTGAACATAAGGATTTTCTTTTAATATATATATATATAAAAATAGAGATTTTTTTTTTTGCCAAAAGCTTACATAAGCTTTACTTTCCCAAGTTTGTGTGCGGATGTTAAAAAAGAAAATTCTCTTCCAAGTTTGTGTTCAGTGTCTTCTTCGCTGACTCGGTAAAAAAACAAACTTTTTTGTTTCTTTTTAGAAAGTTCCAGCTCTGTTTAGTTTGTAAGTCTTCCTGTCTAAATCGCTAAACTTGCGGCCCCTCGCTTGGATTATGATATTATTATTATTATTAGCACCACGTCTTACTACCCGTTCGGGTTATACGCACTTACGCTAATGTGTAATGGTAGGGTGATTGTGAGATGAAATGGAGGACCTACAGTTTAACGTGGGATCCGAACCACGGTGGAGGCCTGGCATTCCTCACATTCACAATATGTCTTGTCAGAGGTGAAGGAAGGGTTTGGTAATCAGATAAATCTGTGCCGGGACCGAGGATTGAACCCCGGACACCAGCATAGAAGTCTGACACCTTACCCCAGGACCGCCAGGTCACCCAGTTATAATGGACAAAAAGGCCTTTTAGAAGAGTATTCTTGAGTAGATAGGCCTATATGTGACTCTAGAAAGAGACTGGAGATGTCACAAGAACCGGGGGTAGGAGATGACCGACTCACCACGTGGGTCTCCTCATCGGTCTGCCAGGTACCGTCGGCGACGTTCCTTTGTTTGAGCTGCACCCCGATACGGGAGACCAACTTTACGAGTTTCCAGCGCTCTTTGGCCGTCCGCCCCCCGACGTTCCTCTGCCCCTCCAAGGCCTCCCTGGACATAGTGGCCTTCCAGGTTCTCACGAGCTCAGGGTCGACGGACTCGATCTCGGACAGGTTCCCCTGGGCGCGGACACTGCCTTGTTCCACGGCTATGATCTGAGCACACAGACGTTCAGGATAGCCAACATGACAGAGTTTAACTCGCAACTTTTGGTGTTGTTCGTCTGTGGAGATATATAGTAGGTGGAGGTGTTAGACTACGTTTTCAATTCCAAGTCTGCAAGTACTAGAATAACAAGTCTAAGAGTACTCAAATTTCAAGTCTGAGAGTACTCAAATTTCAAGTCTGAGAGTACTCAAATTTTAAGTCTAAGAGTACTCAAATTTCAAGTCTACGAGTACTTAAATTTCAAGTCTAAGAATACTCAAATTTCAAGTCTACGAGTACTCAAAAGTCAAGTCTGAGGGTACTCAAATTTCAAGTCTACGAGTACTCAAAAGTCAAGTCTGCGAGTACTCAAATTTAAAGTCTACGAGTACTCAAAAGTCAAGTCTGAGAGTACTCAAATTTCAAGTCTACGAGTACTCAAAAGTCAAGTCTGCGAGTACTCAAATTTCAAGTTTACAAGTACTCAAAAGTCAAGTCTGAGAGTACTCAAATTTCAAGTCTAAGAGTACTCAAAAGTCAAGTTTGCAAGTAGTTGAGTTTCAAATCTCTGCTTACTCAAATTTCAAATCCGCTATTAGTCAAATATTAAATCCGCGAGTTTTTGATTAAAAGTAGATTTATTTTTTGTTAATGAATATGTACAACTTCAAATGGTATCATTTTTGTCTGTGACGAAATATCGTGAGCTATTCTCTCCAAGTGCTCGAATTTAGAGTTTTAGTGTTTAATAAACGCTTTGGTTTACGTTAAACACCTTAATTGGTTGCGCTGTGCTTTATTTTTACCACCACGTCTTACTACCCATTCTGTTTGTACGCTTATGTACTAGTTACACGAATGGTTTTAGGAATCGGTGAAGATTATATTTATAGAAAATGTGCCAGCATTTTAATGGAGAGAGAGAAATTGGAAAACCATTTTGGAATAAATAAACCTCAGTTCACCCGACCTATATTCGAACCTCGATCTCCCCGTCCTCATCAGTCTAGCTCAACACGATCTATAGCGCGTTAGCTAACAACGCCACCGAGGCTTAGTTAAATGAGATGTTGATCATCAGTGATACATGGGAGACTTTCACTCAAGGTCTGTAAAACTACTCACTTTGCTCGGTGGGGTCTCCGCCCTCAAACCCCCAGCGAGTTTTCTTTGCAAGTGGATGTAAACTAACTTAATTCCAGAGCCGTTTTATGATAGGTCTTACCATTTAGCCGCAAGAGACCTCCAAAGAAAGGTTCACACATACTTTAAAGTTACTCCGACATTTTGAATTTATTTTTCGGGATTAAAAATTAAAATTTCAAGATTTTTGGAATTTTCACGTCGGTTACAGGCTAGAAGCTATAAGTTTGCTGAATTTAAAGTTTCTAGCTCATCTGAAAGTGGGTAAACATTAATGTCAGTGAGTGAGTCAGCCGTGTGGCTTTATAGTAGTATAATGTGATAGACCCAGGGGGGCTCCCACAGATATTTAGTTACTTTAAACTTTTGGGATGATTGTGAAAGGGCAATAAGACTTGATTCATACACATGTAAGCTTACTCTAAGTGATTGATTAAAGAGCACCGACAAACCTTGTGGGCGTAAGACAGAAGCTGCAGCCGATGAGTGACGAGTATGACCGTGCGTCTCTGTCTTAGCAGCATCCGTCTGATGCCCTCCTCAAACACCTGCTGTCCCACCTGGTAGTCCAGCGCTGACAGAGGGTCATCCTATGTACCAACATGACACAGGGTCATCCTACGTACCAACATGACAGAGGGTCATCCTATGTACCAACATGACAGAGGGTCATCCTATGTACCAACATGACAGAGGGTCATCCTA